>CAUYUJ010019469.1:72500-152500 GCA_963575745.1 Prorocentrum cordatum
CACCCCCTCTCACTGCGTAATCGGACAGGGGGCGGGGGGGGGGGCCAGGGGCGGGGGGGGGGCTCAGGGAGTGAGACTACGTCCGGGTGGCCTTCGCAGAGGCATTTCACGCTGCTCCGGCAGTCGGCGTGGCGCAGGTGCGCCTCCTAGGAGGCGGCGCTGCGCACTGCAACCTGGGACCATTGCAACAACAAAGGGCCTCGCCATCGCTTCATCCCTGGTTGGACACCCCACCCGCAATCCCGACGCGCACTCGTCGCGTCAGTCGCCAGATCTCATTCCTCGTTTCCTGCGCCCTCCTGTCGGCCTGCCCCCGCCCTCCCCAAACCCGAGCTCCTTCCCAATTCCCTGCCCCCTCCTATCTCTCTGCATGCGCCCTCCCACAGCGCCGGTCGTCTCCATCTCCCATCCCTCTTGCTACTCCTGCCCCTGCTACCCGGCTACCCGCGCAATCCTCCATGTGCACCGCGACAGTTTACCACATCTTATCTGCATTCTCTTGTTAACGCATGCGTGGCAGAGCAATCGCGCCGGAGGATTTATTAACCCAGCACGCGCGAAAGCATGTTTGGTGGCCATCCCCGTCTGGTGAGAGCCCTGCGTGGCACGTGCGCTCCCCAAGAGCGAAGGGGGGCATGATTTGTCCGCCTCCGTGGGCCCCTTTGGAGTCGAAGCTGTGCAGTAGGCTCGGGGCGGAGCAACGAAAATGTCAGGAATTTCGGCCTGCCAGGGGGGGAAACGTAACGAATTTCCCCCCGCTGGGTAGCAGAGAATTACAGTCGTGCTTCCTATTTGATCTTCTTAAGCCACCAGTCCATACTGAATGTTTTTAATATTGTGGCATCATCGGCTTATCCACCATCGCGCCCCTCGCTCCTACCCGACATTCTCTCGCTCTCCCCCAGTTTCTCGCTGGAGGCCCCAGTGCAGTCACCCAAGTTCCGACTCTACTATCCCCCTCGCTTGCCCAAGCAGTGGGCCTCGACAGCTATTTCTCGAATGGCGGCCGCCTCTTCTGCCCCCTCGGACAGCGGCAGCACGCCGGCCCCTTTCGTTCGCGGCGCCACGCCACGCAGGGACCAGCCACCCTTAAGGCTGTGTATTCCGCCAGTATCCTCCTCCTCCTCCTCCTTTTCCTCCTCCTCCCTCCTCCTCCTCGTCCTCCTCCTTTTGCTTCTCCTCCTCCTCCTCCCCCTCCTCCTCGCCCTCCTCCCCCTCTGTTATCACTCCACCAATTCCTTTTCACTCCTCCAATTCCTGTCCACTCCTCCTTCTCCCCCTCTTCCTCCTCCCCCCCCCTCTTCCTCCTCCTTTTCCTCCTCATCTTCCTCCTCTTCCTCCGATTCCGATTCGTCCCACTCCTCCTTCTCCTCCTCCTCCTCGTCCTCTTCCTCTTCCTCCTCCTCCTCCTCCTCCTCCTCCTCCTCCTCCTCCTCCCCCTCTTCACCCCATGTCTTTTTCTGCCATCCTCGTCATATTCTTGGTCTTCGTCCCCCGTGCTCCCCTTGTTGCCTCTCCTGTTCCTGGTACTCCACGGCTTACGCTTCGTTGTAATATTTCTGCCGCCGTTTTAAAGTATCCGCGCGCAAAACGCCCAAGGACATATATGATACAGATTTTCCCCCGTCGTATCAAAATCAGAATGTTGGCACGTGCGCCCATGAACCATTCGGGTGATTCTGGGGCCAGCATCGATATGCGCCCCGCCCCCCCCCCCGCCTCCATCGCCCGCAGCACCTCACACCCCCACCTCCCCCCCCCCCCCCACGCTGAGGCATAGTTTCTGTTTAGCGCAGGCCGTGGGCTCGCGCTATGGTTGCGGATTTTTCGCTGTCGCAGGCCGCGAGAGATTCGTAACCAATCGATGATAGATAGTGCCCGTGCGCTGACACCACACAGCCGTAAGCCAATATATTGATACTCGCCGCTAATACTACACCTCGCACAGTCAAGATCAACCCTACATAAATCATTCACGACAAAATCATAACCAAATGCAAAATCTCGTAACAAATAATCACGTAGCCAATCAACGAGGCACTGCCCCTATAGCCCCCGAATCGGACGTTGCTCGTCACCTATTGAATGACAAGTCATCTGATTTATGTTATCGTACATCTCCGATAGTCGCACAGCAAGCAAACACTGTGATACGTAGAAGCTCAACATGGGCGTAGCGACGTGATTTGGTCAAGTTCGCCTGTTATATAAGTGGCCCCAGGTGTGCCGGAGACGGAGTGGCTATCTGGGCTACCGCCGGGACGCCCTCCTTGTTTTTTTTTAGGGCTCGCGCCCGGGGGACGGCGGGCCGCGCCCGCCACTGGCCGGCTGGCGACTGAGCCGGCCCAACCTTCCGCATCTGTGCGGTCTAGCGAGGGGCACAGAGGACTGCCCCACCCGCGCTTGGCAACCAGCATAACGTGCCCGGGGCCATTCGATACCTCTCGGGAGGTGCCTGAGGAGTGTAGCATACGGGAGGCTATGCACGCTGACTAGTCAAATATAATAGCTCAGTAGACAACTCTTACAGGTCTATAGAGTAGTGTCCCGTTATAGGAGCTACTTGTTATATCGCTACCCTAGATAGGCATCCAAATATAAACATCAGAAGTGGCACCCCCAGGCACTCCCGGGCGCGCCCGGGCACCCGGGCACCGGGGCGCCCGGGCACCTGCAGGGCGCCCCCAGGCACGCCCGGGCGCGACCGGGCACCCGGGCACCCCCGGGCACCCCTGGGCACCCGGGCGCCCCCGGGCACCCAGGCGCCCGGGCGTGCCGCGAAAATCGGCGGCAAACCTAACCTAACCTTATGTATAATATTGAGCTATAGGGCTATAGAGCTATAGATCTATAGAGTTTTAGGGCTATTGGGGTATATAGGATATAGGGCTATAGGGCGCCCCCGGGCACCCCCAGACCCCCGGGCGCGCCCGGGCGCCCGGGCCCAGGGGCCCGGGCACCAGGGCACCCCCAGGCACGCCCGGGCACCGCGGCAACGGGCACCCGGGCACGCCCGGGCACCCCCGGGCGCCCGGGCGCCCCCGGGCACCCGGGCGCGCCGCGAAAATCGGCGGCGAGCCTTACCTAACCATATGAATCCGCTAGGACCCCATACAGAGGCAACCTCTGATTGGGGAATAATGGCAGCAGTGGGCTTGCGTCGACGCGAGCATCTAGCGCAGCGTAGCACAGAGGGCGAGCAGCGAGGGAGAGAGGGGGAAGACACGGAGGAGGAGGGGGAGAAGGAGGAGGGGGAGGAGGAGGAGGAGGAGAAGCTGGCGCGACCCTACCTACGTGCGCGACCGCGAGCGTGCTGACGATGGGGGACAGGAAACGCTACGCGGGAAGCGGTTCATTGCAGCCCAGGCTTTTCAGGCCCACAAGCGTGGGGCCCACAACGCGCGCACTTCTCTTGTGCAGCTCGTCGTGACGTGCCAAGTCCCTGGTGCCTCAGTAGATTCAACGACCGCAAGACTGCGATCGGTCATTGCCGCCAGTCAGTGGAAAAGTACGGGGCATGTCACGCGGGCCACAGCAAGTGGGCGCACGAACTAATGGAACCGTCCGCATTGGTCTGTGGCGTCTGTGATCATGAGGCTCAGGATCGATTATCTTCCCAGTGCCGCGTCCGCACTCGCTGCGAGGGCCCCCGTTCCGCCCGCGAGCGGCTTCGCGATGGCCGCCGCCGCGCTGCCGAGAGCGGGCCGGGAGCTCCGCGGCAAGCGGGGCGCAGGAGGGGAGTTCGGCGAATCGCAGAAGACGAGGCAAGGCACGGCCACGGGCCCATGAGGTGGAGGACCGCCCCCACCGCGAGGATCAGGCCTGTTCGACGACGACTGCGACGGCCACGAGGAGCGCCTGAATGCGACGATGAAGCTCGCCCTGCGAAGCGCCGAGACATGGGGGGTGATATCCGCGCGACGAGCGACTTCTGGCCGTTCCCGTCGCGGGCCCCGACCTTCCAGGCGGGGCTCCAATCCGCGAGGGGCTGCGCGCAGGAGGTGGGGGCGATCGGGGAAAAGCGCGGCCTGGGCCCTCGTCGCGTCCACGCGGCGATGGAAGTCTTGAGAGAGCTCCGCCTACCCGTGGGCGGCGCGACGGGATCCGAGATGGAAAAGCACCGCAAGACAATATTCGGCCAGTTTATCACTGCAACGGCGAACCAGCGCGGGCGTCTCATGGCCCAGGTGATTTTTCAGAGTCCCAAGGCCAGCGAGACTTACATGAAGGACGAGGAGGCCGAAGGGGCCCGCCTCGGGATTTTGAGCTCCAGCCTGAATCCCACCCCCGTCCTCGGAGCCGCGCGGCGGCAGAAAGAGATCGGGGAGACGGCGCCGGCGTGGGTGAAGAACTTCTCCGCGCTCAAGCTCAAGGAGGCGATGGCGGTAGGGCCCCCGGGGATCAATGCCGCGAAGGGACGCGGCGCGGGCCCCGAGGCAGCTCTTGAGCGCGCAGTGGAAACGGCGCTCCGACGCAGGCGCAAGGCGCTCCGTCGCGACGACAATCCAGCCTGCATATGCTGGTGGGAGATCACGGTGGGCAAGAGGTCCAAGCGTCGCCCACGACGGTCGCCCACGGTGCGCTGCTGTCTCCACTTTCGTCGCCTGTTGCACGCTGGCCACCGGGGAAAGAGAGATGGATCAATTTGCGAATGCGATCAGCCTCGGCCCGAGGCGTTACCAGACTCTCCGGGGCCAGAGGGGACATAGCACGAAGTTTCAGGAGTTGTTTGATCTTGCCACGCAGTACAGACTCAGGCGCACGAGCATTGTGGAGTCTCTCGCGGGAGTTTTCCAGGAGACGACCAACGCCGAGGACTCCGGGCCACCGGCTGGGGCCTGAGGTGCATCGAGCTCAGAAGGGCCCCCAACGACTCCTACTATTCCCGTTCCAGAACGTTCCGGGAACGCTCCGCCGGAACGATCTGAGAACATGCACGGCCAGGGCAAGACTACAACATAATTTAGGAAACATGGAGGCACAGGTACCGACATGGAGGAATCCGCAGATGGACCGCCAGCGACCCCGACGGGGCTTAGGTACCAGCGTAGGGACAGTAGTGCTACCCACTCCTGCTACCACAGTGCGATGTACAATTTTTGCGCCGACGCATTTTCTTTGCGTTGCAGACGGGCTCAGATTGATTGCCAGGTTGCCTCCTTTCTGTATCCTGACAGCTTCCGACTACAGTGTCGATGGTAGACCCGCCTCCTCGCCCGAGGAGGCACGTCCAGCCGCGCATTGCACGCTTCGACGCCCGCTATTCTTCGCCGACTGGCAGACTGATGGTGAGTAATGAACGCTTGCGCAGCACTATGCGTGTTTCCCTCCAGGCCGCCCCAGCTATTCGAGATGCGGCCGACGCGCTACAGCGCCACAAGACCCTCCATGAGTTGTGCTACGGACGTCTTAATCAGCCAGCGCGATTGGAGATAGAAGAGCTTGGAAAGGCAGGAGGTGCTTCGCCGAGTTCGCGCACAGGCGGTCATCGCCGCATATGCCATCAATAGCCTTCGCTACGCACAGCAGCAGCTCGAGTGCGATGATGAGAGCCCCTCCCCTCCCTGGCCAGATCGAGTGAATTTCGTTGACGAGCTTGGAGTGAGGTAGTTCTGAGCGGGGTGAACCAGTGGCGAACCGTCTGCAGACGGCCCCGACTGCAACCTCCTAGCGCGGCCTTTTGATGCATTACGCCTGCCGCGCCGTGTTTGCCCTGCCCCGCCCCCCGCCGCCAGCGGTCGGGAAGGGGAGAAGGCCCGAAAGGAGGGCATTTCGTGATATTCGTCGGCCTGCCGTGCGTCTACAGCTGCCGTCCCCGCCTTTTTGTTCTCGCGTATTCCCATGCGTCGGTTTGCCGCCTCTTGGGGGGGGCCGCGCCCGAGGTGGCCTGGGGCCGTCCCCGCGTTCCTCGGCTTGCGCGTCCTGCATATCCGCTCCTGCTGCCGCCGCGGGGAACGGCGCTCGGGCCCCCCCGCGGCAGCGTGCGGTAGCGGGGGCGAGGGGGCATGCGATCCTCTCAACGAGGCTACGCGCCCCACCGCCATATGGCCACCCACCTCGGACGCAACGGCGCCCGCGGTGGGTCGCCAGGCTGGCCCGCTCCAACGCGACGGGCTGGCCCCCAGCTCCCCGCGGGGGCTCCGCGAGCGCGCTGGGCCTTTAGCGGACTTCGACCCCCCGGCGCCTGCCTGACCCCCTTTTTTGCCCCCCCCCCCCCTCCTTCCCCTACCCCACCTTCCCCCCCACCCCCCCCGCCCGAGTGCCCGCTTCGAGGCGCGGCCGACTGTGGGGGCGAGCTCGACGACGGCCGAGGCGAGCCGCGAGCGGGCTGCCTGCGGCCGCCAACAGTTTTTCGCCGTCTCTCGGGGCATGGCCGCGAGAGACGCGCTTGCCGCGGCGCCGGGATGCCGCTGGCGATGGGCGCCGCAGTCTCAGAGGCCGCGTGCGACTATGGAGTTTGCCCTGCCTCCTCTTCCCCCCCCCCTCGCCCCCCCTCCTCCGGGTCCGCCCTCGGGTGGCGGATTTGCTTTGGCAGAGCTGTGATATTCTCGGCGGCGCGGCGCCCTGTCCGCGGCGCCCTGTCGGGGCATCGCCCCCTGGCAGGGGCCTGCAAATAGTCGCCCAGGCGGGCGCTGCGCTCCGGCGAGTTCTTCTGCGTCGAAATCCGCGCGCCGTTTATCTCGGGCCGAGGCTCCAGGGTTGCCTGGAAGTGGCCACTGCCCGCACGTGCTTGCACGATTGTGTCCGCGCGAGCGCTGCGCGTGCCAATCAACGAGACCCATCGGCGAGCGGCGGTGCTCAGCGCCCGCGCCAGGACGCGCGCCCTCGCCGCGCCCTCCCCCCTGGCCCTCCGGAGGCCAGGGCGCCCAGTCGAGCCCCTGCGCTCGCCCTTTCCTGCGCTTCGGGTTGGGGGTCTGCCTCCCTCGCGCGGTTCTTTTCGCGGCTGAGAGCCGCAGCTCTGCTGCCCTGTCGCGTGCCCCACCTGTGCGCCCCCCCCCCGGGCCCCATTGGCGCCCCTCCGGGGCCCCCGCTCTTTCCTCGCTGTCACTCCACGTCGTGCGACCGTTAGTCGCGATGCTCTTCGCTTCCGCCGCCTTTCCCCCATCCTTGCCAAGACTTGCGACCGTTAGTCGCCTCTGCCTCGCGCTCGCCCTTGTGCTCCGCCAAACTCGCGACCGTTAGTCGCCTCCTCGCCCGCCGCCGGCGCGACCCCCCCCTTGCGGGCGCCAGCTTCCATGCCGCCCGGTGCGCCCGAGAGGCCCGTGCTGGGGCTCTTCCCCTTTTTGCCTTCCAGGCCCCTCGCCCGCCCCACTCGCGGCCCCTCAGGGGGGCCGCCCGGGCCCCGTGCCCAGCGCCGCCTGGCGCGCGCCCAGTTGGGGCTGTCGGCCCGAGCCCGGCCCCCCAGGGCGCCCTTGTCGCTGGGTCACTTGCGGCTCCCCGCCCCCTGTCGCGGGCAGCCCTAGGCGGTCGCGCGGGGCCCCCTCGGCGCTCGTCTCGGCCCGGGGCCCCAGGGGCGCCCGGGGAGTTTCGCCGCCGCGTCTGCTCTCCACGGCGCCCCGCCCAGCGGACTTTGTTCAGCGCAAGGCGCCGCCTGGGCTTCTCCTTTGCCGCGTGGCTGTCGCGGGCTACCTCTTTCGATTCTGCGCCTGCCTCTGCTGCCCCTCCGCCTCTGCCCCCCGGCCCATCGGCGCGTGGCCTGCGGCGCCCCCCCCGGCCCGGGGCGGCTGACCTCCTGGTTTCCCCCCGCCGCGCGGGCCCTTCCCCGGCGGCCCCGAACGGGGTCCTCCTGCTCGCTAAACTTGAGACCGTCAGTCGCCATCCCGTCCGCCACTGGCGCACCCCCCCCCTGTGGGCGCCGGCTTCTTTGCCGCCCCCTGCGCCAGAGTAGCCCGTGCTCTGGCTCTTTCCCCCCGCGCGCTTTCCGGGCCCCTCGCCCGCCCTACCCGCGGCCGCTCCAGAGGCCGCCCTGGCCCCGCGCCCTGTCGGCGCGCGCCCGGCTTCCCAGCGCGCCCTTGTCACTGGAAGGAATTGAAAATTAGCGACAGTTAGGCGGAGTTATAACTCAGTTTTAGCTCAGTTAGCAAAGTTAGCAGGTTGATTTCTTTTGGATACCATGATGGGTGTTTGGGCAACGTGCGCTGGATTTTTGGGGCGTACAATGTCGTTTCGACGTTTTTTTGTTTGCGGGATGATTTGAAGATATATTCATCGATGTGAAGATGTATCTCTGCATCGCAAACGCGTCGCTAGCATTGTAATTTGCGAGACTCCACTGGCCAAATGCAAGTGATTGCATCGCCGAGCCGCCTGTTAATCACAGCGTGCCTTAGCCTGTGCAAAGGAACGAGCGCGGGGTTATTTTCTTCGTCTATGGAGTACCTAGAATAGTGCTCTGCGCTGTGCACGTGCCGAGTCTGCAATTCCAAGACTAAGCGTAGCCCTGAGGGCGTCGTCTCCGCGTCACACTCTAAATGGAACCAGACCTGCACGGCTGCGCGTTCTGCAGCATGCCCCAGCAAGCATCTGTCTCCTTTATGGGTCGACCCGTACTTGGCGCACGCCGCGAGGCTCGACGATGCCGATTGCGTCTGCGAACGTAACTCCTGCAAGACGTTCACGCGCTACCTATTGGCGTCTACGGGGTCGACCAGCGCCGTTGAGATGCCGAAGTGCTGCGTGTCGTAACTGCGTTGCGCCGTGAGCTGCGTCATCGATGATTTCTCGGGGGTCCTCATGCACAGCTGGTCCCGTGTCAACTTCTTGCAAGCTTTGCGTTTCCGCCTGTGGTCGAAGCAGTTCAAGGGTCCGAATCTGAAGTACATGTCGGCAAGATGAGTTGCCAAATGGTGCTTGTGAGCCCAATATTTCGTACCGTAGGTGCGCTTGTGTAGGTCAAACTGCTCCATCGCGGCGCCATCGAGCTCACGTGCAGTCACGAGGCCCCTGGCCGAGAGAGTAACCATATCAACGGCGTCGCACAGCGCAGGTAAACTTGCAATCTGATCCGAGATGGTGCCTGCATCTGGCAGCTTGGCAATGACTTGCCTGATGAAGCGCGCCAGCACGGGAATCATAGACAGCTCTTGCGATGCGTTTGCCTGTAGTTCGCCCTGTACGAACGCGGCATTGGCGGTGTGAAACTTGCGTGGCCACGCCCATTTCGATATGGTCGTGGAGATCATCGGCGCTGCAGAGTTTGCCAGCCGCCTTATTCTCAGTGAAAGCGTTCGCTTCTCGGGCTATGATGCCGCTGGCGCAATAGATGCGCATCCAGTTGAAGCAGAGGAGGGGCGTGGCCCCGTAGGCGAGGTTGGCGTGCAAGGCAATGTGCGCCAGATGAAAATTCCAACCCTCTAGCTGCGCGATCTCCTTCCATCTGCCGTCGCTAATCTCACCGCGGTCGTGCCTCTCCCAGTCGGGGCGTAGCCTTTCCAGGATCGCAGCGATCTGCGCGTCTGCGTTGACGACGCGTTTGCTTTTGTCGAGGCAGGCGTCCGATATACATGTGCCATACGTGTCGTGCGACGCAGAGTCGTACTTCTGGTTGAGGACGTTTCTGCAGATGGCACGCGGCTTGGTGCCCGCGTACTCTCTGTTCATGTGGAATTCCCGCAGGGCTTCTTCGTCGCCCACAGTGCAGCCCAACCTCGCGACTATAGCCGCGTGCCCTGTGGCACCCCCTGCATCTGACGCGTCCAAGATAACTCCAGTCGTACGAAAGTTCACCCCGCCAGGCGCATTGAACATGAGCTCGTTGCACGCCATTGCGACCGACTGCCCGATCCCTCCAGTCATGCCCCTCACTTTGGCAACCCGAGCGGTGCTGAGCACGAACCATGCGTCTTCGTCCTGTAAGAACTCATCGAACCCCAAAAAGCTCCAGTAGACCGCATCGGCCTGCGGTGGTCTTTGCCCTTGGCCAGCGGGTCCCGCGGTGAAGCCCCATCAACCTATTAACAAATGCGCCGTGGGGATGCTAGGGGGCACGGGTGCTTGGCGAGCTGGCGGCACACAGCTTTCTAAACCCCTTACTTCGTTTCGCCGTCGAGTACAAGTGGGGGCCAGGGGCGCACGCCCAGTTCTTGAAGCTTATACCGTCGCTCAATGGCATAACAGTGCCGGCAAGCACGTTACCGTGCTGTTTCGATTCGCCACCGATTAGTCTCTGTCTTGCGCTGTACTGCGCATATCGTGAAGTGTTATCTGGCATGCCATGATCGCGTACGCAATTGAGAACGTACGAAAGACCCCGCTCAGATACATATGGGCCTCTGTGTAACCCAATCAGCGCTGCGGCGTCTGTCTTGCGACGCTTCGGCGGCCCCGCCGACGTGGCTTGAGCCAAAGCTGGTACTGAGCGATGGTAGCATGAACGCGATATCTGCAACCGCGACAAAAGATTGGCCATGTGCGACGGGCGCCCCTCGCATATGATGCAACAGCAAATTCCATGTTACATTGCAGCATGCATACATATATGTTCAATGCGCACAGGCGCCAGCACAGCGGAACACATCGCGAGGAGCCGCAATCGGCGATGAGCAGAGCAGACAAGCGGCTACGAGCGCTCGCCTATGCACTGCATCGCCTTGGTGAATGCTTCCTGGCGCGCGCTGCCCGTGCCCCAGCGGGCGCGCCTGCCGGGCCGCCCCAGGGCAGCCTTTTACTGGGGCTTGTCTGGCTGCGTGAGTACACGCCCCGCGCGGTAATCGATCTTCGGGCCCCC
Organism: Prorocentrum cordatum; assembly: GCA_963575745.1. Taxonomy (NCBI): domain Eukaryota; class Dinophyceae; order Prorocentrales; family Prorocentraceae; genus Prorocentrum; species Prorocentrum cordatum. Next base: position 83,227 of record CAUYUJ010019469.1, read on the forward strand.
CGCCAACGGGGCCTTGGGCAGCGGCTTCGGCTTCGCAGAGGGCCTCCGCACGACTGCCGACTTCGACTTCGCAGAGGGCCTCCGCATGGCAGCCCCCTTCATGGCCTTCTTCGGCGGGGCGCCCTCCTTGTCGGCGATTTCGTCGCCATCATCGTCGGCGCCCTCGTTGCCGTCGGCATCGGCCCCAGCAGCTGCTTGCCGTTTCTTCAGGGCCACGGTCTCTTTCTTGTTGACCGTTGTCTTGCGAAGCGCTGCCTCCTCCTCAGACAAGTCGTCGAGCGGGGCTGGCGTTCCTCCCGCGGCTGGTGGGGCCGCAGGCGCGTGCGCCTCCTCTGGCGAGGGTGCATTTGGATGCGCTGGCGCTGGCGGCGGCGCCCTGGTTCTCGGCATCAGCCCTGGCGGAGGCGACCAAGAGTGTGACGGATGGCCAGGCACCATCCCTGGCGGAGGCACCAATCCTGGCTGAGCGTACATATGGCACGCGTTCATCGTCCCGAACATGGACTGGTAGGCGCCGTAGTCGCCAATGACGTGTTGTGGGTGGCTGGCGGGGCGGTCGCCCCGCTTTTGCTTGTCCGCTTGCTTGCCCTTCATCTTGCGACTGTTCATTCGCGCGAAGTCGGGCTCGTCGACGCACCAGTCCTGCCCGCGTGGCGGGTCTCCCTCGGGGCATGCGGTATAGTGCTACGATTCGCTCGCGAGGGAGTCTGGAGAATCGCACTGCCATATCCCATGCAGTTCTGTGTTTCCAGCCTCGCGCCTTCATGGTGGCCAGCTTCTGCTTGACCTGCCCCAGAAGGTCGTGCCACCCATCGTTGCTCAGGCCAGTGAGTTTGGGCGATGCCACCGCTGCGAGTTGACCCTCGCTCCCCTCGGACAGAGTGCACGTGCCGATCGCGTGCGCCCTCTTGCGCGCCATGGCGATCGTCGCCTTCCGCGACGCGTCGCCGCTTCTGATCTTGACCGCCTCGGATCCCGACAGGAAGCGCGAGAATGCAATTACCTTCTGCCGCTTCTTTTCTGTCGTGTTGTTCAGCCCGCCCGTCTTCTTCCCCGCCGCCGCGCTGATTTCTGCAACCTGATCTGCGGGCCAGTCTGGGGGCGCATTGTCCCGAATTGCGCTAACCAGTTGCGCAGCGTCGTCATTGCCGCTCGTTTCGGGGGGTCGCACTCTCGGCGACAGCGACTGCGTCTGGTTGTCGGCGCATGTCTTTGCGTCCAGTCCGCAGCCGGCTTGTGCACGATGCCAATCGATCATAAGGTCGAGTTCGGTCGGCACATCACTCATCGACGCCATTGCTGCCATGCAGCAAAAAGCGAGATGTAAAGTCGCGAAACTGTCTGAGCCAAAATTATTACGGAACCCACGACGATGAATCTGCACAATCGCGCAAGCTAATGGTGATGAGGCAAAGGCCAACGGGAATGTCGAACAATCCAACAGTGCAGGTCGCGGGGTGGGCCGCGAGGGCTGGCAGTCACCTCCTCAGGGGGGGGGGCGTTCGTCGTCGCCCGGCCGGGCGCGGCTTGACATAAACGCTTGACCTGGATGGGTCACCCCCACCTTGCGGGGGCATGCTAATTCAAGAGTAAGACACGGTTGGCGGACCACAGAGCGTTAGTCCACCTTCGGAGCGTGGCGCTGCAAAACCCTAAACGCATTCATCACGCTGGCGAAACATCGCCGAACACGGACGCCCGTTGCGGGGCACGTTCAAAGCGCACATGCGCTCAGCTTTTGATGTGTATCATCCGCGATCGCTATCCATCAATCAGCCAGCTGCTGCGCTGCTCGGACAAGTCGACCAACGTAGTGTGGGCATCGATGCGATCACCGATCGACTGCATCCACGCGCTCTGGGCTGCCCCCAGAACCTGCTCGGCGGCCTCGAAGTTCTTGAAAGCACCATCCACCTGGGAAGTGCGCGCTACGACAAAACGCAGATACAGTGCTCAGGCATTTCATGCCATCAAATTCGAATGCAATTGCATTGCTACTGCGGCGGTTAATGTCATTGAAATTCATGTCTACTGTGGGTTCACAAGGGAGAACACCGTCTTCGATGCACGGTCGACCTCGATCTTGCAAGCTGCCTGGGTAATTGCTGCGTTGTTCAGCCTGGCCTGCTTATCAACTTACCAACCGCACCGAGCCTGGACATCCATGTTGGGTTGCTTGGTAGACTTCTCCATGTTTCCCCACGGGGGCCTGCAAGCGATGTGCCCCAACAACTATTGCAACTGAGCCGATAAGCCGCAAAACGACATCTCCCACTCCCCCCAACAATTGACCCACCCATCCCCTAAACCGACAGTTTTGCAACGGTTGCAACGCTGCCCCGGCGAGCTCTATGGCACGCGTGTTTTTCCCAGCGCACGGCGCGAAGCGCCCGCCCTCCCCGCGACAGGCGACACTCGAGGGAAAAAGTGTTTACACACTCGGCCCTGACAGCGCATCCACGCACTCAAACGTCGAAGCCCAAGGCCTCGCGCCCCCGTGCTCTGCGCAAGCCCCCATGCGTCGATTGCGCTTTTCGTTGCCCGATCGCGCTGCGCATGCAAGGCCGTAGCGTGCTCCAACGCTTGCCTCCAAGCGTGCTTGGCGCTATCGGCCTTCTTCTTGGCCTTCTCGCACGCCTTGAAGCACTGCGCCACCTCGACCCGAACGGGCGGGGCATGTCGGAGGGATGGTGGTGGGGGAGGGGGGGGGGGGGATGCGGCGTGGCGATAGCGTGATCACCCGACAACATCAGGACACACCCCACAACCTAGCCCCACCTCACCTCAACCATATATTACGCCCCGTACTTTAGTGTACATACTTCGCAACATGAAACCACAATACCATACTGCCATTGCATGGCAAGTATGCACGATTTCTTTTTTCCCCCCTGCGCGCGGCGCGGCGACAATGTCGCCTTGCGGTCGGCCTGCTTCGCTGTCTTGAGGCAGTTGGTCTTGTGCTCGGTGGTGGCGTCAAGCAGCTGGTTCCTATGCGCTGTATCTTCATGGCGAATCAGTGCTCGGGATGCCTTGGCATCTGGGGGCATGCAGCGCAGCATTGTGGCTAGAGAGCCAGTCGCGATCTGTGCCAGAAAGCTGCGACGATGGTCGCATACGTCGGCGATGCGCGATCGCTATCTGGGCACCGTGATCTCCACCGCCCCCCGCCTTCGTCCTCATTGGTGTCCTCGCCCTCGTCCTCCTCGCCATCCTCCGTATAGTTCGGTCCAGATCGGTTGCCGATCCATCGCGCCCACCGTCGCCCGCCCCGCCCGCCATGGCGTCAAGTGGTGACGGATCGTCCTCGGCTTATGTCAGTGGTGGATCGTTGCGGAGCGGCCCCGTCGAGGATGCGGAGGGCCGCGTGGTTGCTGTTATGAACCAACACCTCGGGTCGGCTGATGATCGTCGCCGCGCGGTTGTCTCCGTGGGCCCTGTAACAGCGCGATGATTACCTTGATTGGCTGACTGAGCATGTTGCGCAGATACAAAACTGCTCGTATGCCAGCAGGCCACGACCGAGCGCCTTGCGATCGCGATCGCAGATCAGAGGGCAACAATCACGAGTCAGGCCAGGACAACCACAGAACGGGAGGCCCCCATGAGAAAAACATCAGCGGATAGGGAGGATGAAGCGGACCTCCAGCAAGAAAAAGAGGTGGGACCACGACAACAAGAGATAAAGATATCGAAAAAATACAACACCACGCAAGAGCGCGCTAAACCCCAATACCCCCAATTACGGTGGGGGGGGGGGGGGGGTGGCGCGTCCCTCCTCGATCTCTGCTTTTTCCGGACCTCCTGCGTTGTCCCCTCCTCGTCCTCGGCCCTTCGGAGGAAGGCAGGTGGCCCACGAATTCCTGTCTAACTTGCCCCTCCCAGGGGAGTGGGGGATGGGAAGGTGGGGGGGGGAGTGCCTTCGCGGTGCACGATCGCCGCCGTTCTGGCCTCCTTCCTCGCTTCCTACTTCACCTCCTGCCTCTGCCCCCGCATGTCAACACGTCCATCCACCCCTCGCACGCTTTCGTCCCACAATAGGGGACTCCACCCAAGAAGCCTAGCGGCAGTCTTGCATGGCGCACGCGCCCGACCTTCGGCACACCTCAGACACGTCGTGGAACCATAGGGAGCTCCACGAGGCCCCAGCGGCAGGGCCGCATGGCGCACCCGCACCTGTTCGGCGCACCTCTCCTACGTTTCGTAGCCCCATAAGGAGCTCCACCGAAAATTCCAAGGGTCGGGGCCGCATTGCGCACTCGCACCCACCTCGGGGATAAGACCCCGAGGGCGTCGATGGCGATGGGTGATCACATCGGCCACTTGCGGGCCGACGACGGTTGGGGCGATGGTGGCGGTGAGAATGGGAAGGGCGAGGACGGGCCTTGGCAAGCCGATATGCGGTACGAGGCGGCCGGGGGGGGGGGGGTGGGCGGGAGGAGGGTGAGCGGATGAGGGGGGATAAGGCGACGGCGACTGATGACGCGTGGAGCGAAGACGAGAGGGGGGCGGGGGAGGGCGTGCGCGGGGGGGGCGGGGGGGGGGGCGTTGGGGGGAGGGGGAACGGGGGAGGACGGGGGCTGTTCATTCGCGCGAAGTCGGGCTCGTCGACGCACCAGTCCTGCCCGCGTGGCGGGTCTCCCTCGGGGCATGCGGTATAGTGCTACGATTCGCTCGCGAGGGAGTCTGGAGAATCGCACTGCCATATCCCATGCAGTTCTGTGTTTCCAGCCTCGCGCCTTCATGGTGGCCAGCTTCTGCTTGACCTGCCCCAGAAGGTCGTGCCACCCATCGTTGCTCAGGCCAGTGAGTTTGGGCGATGCCACCGCTGCGAGTTGACCCTCGCTCCCCTCGGACAGAGTGCACGTGCCGATCGCGTGCGCCCTCTTGCGCGCCATGGCGATCGTCGCCTTCCGCGACGCGTCGCCGCTTCTGATCTTGACCGCCTCGGATCCCGACAGGAAGCGCGAGAATGCAATTACCTTCTGCCGCTTCTTTTCTGTCGTGTTGTTCAGCCCGCCCGTCTTCTTCCCCGCCGCCGCGCTGATTTCTGCAACCTGATCTGCGGGCCAGTCTGGGGGCGCATTGTCCCGAATTGCGCTAACCAGTTGCGCAGCGTCGTCATTGCCGCTCGTTTCGGGGGGTCGCACTCTCGGCGACAGCGACTGCGTCTGGTTGTCGGCGCATGTCTTTGCGTCCAGTCCGCAGCCGGCTTGTGCACGATGCCAATCGATCATAAGGTCGAGTTCGGTCGGCACATCACTCATCGACGCCATTGCTGCCATGCAGCAAAAAGCGAGATGTAAAGTCGCGAAACTGTCTGAGCCAAAATTATTACGGAACCCACGACGATGAATCTGCACAATCGCGCAAGCTAATGGTGATGAGGCAAAGGCCAACGGGAATGTCGAACAATCCAACAGTGCAGGTCGCGGGGTGGGCCGCGAGGGCTGGCAGTCCTCTCAGGGGGGGGGGGCGTCGTCGTCGCCGCGGCCGGGCGCGGCTTGACAAACGCTGACCTGGATGGGTCCACCCCCCTTGCTCGGCATGCTAATCAGATGTAAGACACGGTTGGCGTGACCACTGAGCGTTTGTCCACCTTCGGAACGTGGGCCGCTGCAAATCTAAACGCATCATCACGCTGGCGAAACATCGCCCGACACGGCCTCAGCGCGGGCACGTTCAGCGCCGCATGCGCTCAGCTTTGATGCGCGCGCGCTGCTCGGACAAGTCGACCAACGTAGTGTGGGCATCGATGCGATCACCGATCGACTGCATCCACGCGCTCTGGGCTGCCCCCAGAACCTGCTCGGCGGCCTCGAAGTTCTTGAAAGCACCATCCACCTGGGAAGTGCGCGCTACGACAAAACGCAGATACAGTGCTCAGGCATTTCATGCCATCAAATTCGAATGCAATTGCATTGCTACTGCGGCGGTTAATGTCATTGAAATTCATGTCTACTGTGGGTTCACAAGGGAGAACACCGTCTTCGATGCACGGTCGACCTCGATCTTGCAAGCTGCCTGGGTAATTGCTGCGTTGTTCAGCCTGGCCTGCTTATCAACTTACCAACCGCACCGAGCCTGGACATCCATGTTGGGTTGCTTGGTAGACTTCTCCATGTTTCCCCACGGGGGCCTGCAAGCGATGTGCCCCAACAACTATTGCAACTGAGCCGATAAGCCGCAAAACGACATCTCCCACTCCCCCCAACAATTGACCCACCCATCCCCTAAACCGACAGTTTTGCAACGGTTGCAACGCTGCCCCGGCGAGCTCTATGGCACGCGTGTTTTTCCCAGCGCACGGCGCGAAGCGCCCGCCCTCCCCGCGACAGGCGACACTCGAGGGAAAAAGTGTTTACACACTCGGCCCTGACAGCGCATCCACGCACTCAAACGTCGAAGCCCAAGGCCTCGCGCCCCCGTGCTCTGCGCAAGCCCCCATGCGTCGATTGCGCTTTTCGTTGCCCGATCGCGCTGCGCATGCAAGGCCGTAGCGTGCTCCAACGCTTGCCTCCAAGCGTGCTTGGCGCTATCGGCCTTCTTCTTGGCCTTCTCGCACGCCTTGAAGCACTGCGCCACCTCGACCCGAACGGGCGGGGCATGTCGGAGGGATGGTGGTGGGGGAGGGGGGGGGGGGGGATGCGGCGTGGCGATAGGCGTGATCACGCCGACAACATCAGACACACCCCACAACCTAGCCCCACCTCACCTCAACTATCATATTACGCCGTCCTTCTAGTGTACATACTTCGCACCATTGAACAATACCATACCTGCATGCATGTGCAAGTATGCCCCGACAGCGCGCGGCGCGGCGACAATGTCGCCTTGCGGTCGGCCTGCTTCGCTGTCTTGAGGCAGTTGGCCTCGTGCTTGATGGCGGCGCCAAGCAGCTGATTCCTACGCGCTGTATCTTCATGGCGAACCAGTGCTCGGGGTGCCTTGACATCTGGCGGCATGCAGCGCAGCATTGTGGCTAGAGAGCCAGTCGCGACCTGCGCCAGAAAGCTGCGACGATGGTCGCATACGTCGGCGATGCGCGATCGCCACCTGGGCACCGTTGGGCACCGTGATCTTCACCGCCCCCCGCCATCGTCCTCATGGGTGTCCTCGCCCTCGTCATCCTCGCCATCCTCCGTATAGCTCGGTTCAGATCGGTCATCGACCCGTCGCGCCCACCGTCGCCCGCCCCGCCCGCCATGGCGCCAAGTGGTGACGGATCGTCCTCGTCTTATGCTGGTGGTGGATCGTTGCGGAGCGGCCCCGTCGAGGATGCGGCGGACCGCATGGTTGTTGTAAACCAGCATCCCGGGTCGGCTGATGATCGTCGCCATGCGTTTGTCTCCGTGGGCCCTGAAGCAGCGCGACGATAACCTCGATTGGCTGACTGAGCATGTTGCACATGCGCAAGAGATGCTTGCAGACCAGCAGGCCGCGATCGAGCGCCTTGCGATCACGATCGCAAATCAGAGGGCAACAATCACGAGCCACTCCAGTGCAATCACATAACAGGAGGCCCCCATGAGAAATACATCAGCCGGATAGGGAGGATGAAGCGGACCTCCAGCAAGAAAAAGAGGTGGACCACGCAAGAGCGCGCTAAACCCCAATACGGTGGCGCGTCCTCCTCCTTCCTCCTGCCTTTTTCCGACCTCCTGCTTCCCCTCCTCGTCCTCGCCCTTCGGAGGAAGAGGGGCCCCCGAATCCTGTCCTAAACTTGCCCCCCTCCCCCGGGGAGTGGGGGATGGGGAAGGGTGGGGGGGGGAGTGCTTCGCGGTGCACGATTCGCCGCCCTGTTCTGGCCTCCTCCTCCCGCTTCCTCCTCACATCCTGCCTCTGCCCTCCGCATGTCAACCACGTCCATCCACCCCTCGCACGCTTCGTACCCACATAGGGGACTCCACCCAAGAAGCCTAGCGGCAGTGTCTGCATGGCGCACCCGCGCCCGACTCGGCACACCCTTCTCACGTTTCGTGGACCCATAGGGAGCTCCACCGAAGGCCCCAGCGGCAGGGCCCGCATGGCGCACCCGCACCTGGCCCGGCGCACCTCTCATACGTTTCGTAGCCCCATAAGGAGCTCCACCGAAAATTCCAGCAGCAGGGCCCGCATGGCGCACTCGCACCCGATCGCGAGGACCCCGAGGGCGTCGATGCGATGGGTGATCACATCGGCCACTGAGGGCCGCGACGGTTGGGGCGATGGGTGGCGGTGAGAATGGGAAGGGCGAGGACGGGCACTGCAGCCGATCATGCGGACGAGGGCGGCGCGGGAGAGGGTGAGCGGATGAGGGGGATAAGGGCGACGGCGATGATGAACGCGTGGAGAGACGACGAGAGGGGGGCGGGGGAGGGCGGGCGCGGGGGGGGGGGGGGGGGGCGTGGGGGAGGGGGAACGGGGGAGGACGGGGGGGGGGGGAGGAGGGGCGAGCGATCGTGGGAAGGGGCGCGCGGTCCGCTTGCATGGCGACTGCGGCGGCTGCGCGCGCCGACGTGAACGGATGACCGTCCTCGACGGCGACGGCGGCGACGATGGCGGCGGGCGGCGACGACGACGACTGCGACGGCGACGACGGCGACGGCGACGGCGACGGCGACGGCGACGACGGACGCCGACCACGACGACGGCGAAGGCGTCACCTCAGGGCACCTCTGGGCGCGATAGCGCAAGCATGATATGACAACCAAATCCGACGTTATCAGAGAGGAGGATGAGCAGGTGGTTGAGGACGGGGAGGAAGGAGGAGGAAGAGTGGGCGGATGAGGAGGAAGGAGGAGGAGGAGGTGGAGGAAAAGGATGAGGAGGGGGGGAAGAGGAGGAGGATGAGGAGGAGGAGGAGGAGGCGATCATTTCACCGCCGCAAATGAGCGCTGAGCGCTCGAAAAAGGTTCGGCCGCTGGCAATTGGGGGCGCGCCAGCGGCGGTGGCCGCGCCGACGCGCCGTCGGCGATCGCCCGTGGGCCCCAGCGCGTCGGCGCGAGTGGCGGCGAACGAGATTCGCGCATCGGCGGGCCGAGAAGCGTCGCAGAGGGTGCCACTGTCAGACGACGCGCGCGTCGTCTAGGAGATTCTCTTAGACGACACTTTCGTCGTCTAAGAGATTCTCTCAGACGACACTTTCGTTATTGGATCCGTTAGAGAGTTGTCGTCTAAGGGATTCTTTTAGACAACAATTTCGTTGTCTTGGAGATTCTCTTAGACGACGCCCTCGTCGTCTGACGGCGGTCTCCTCTGCGACGCGCCCCGACCCATCCGATCTACAGCTTTCCAGCTGCTCTCGCCCCCGCAGCTGCACCTCGGGCGCGGCAACTGCTGCGCTCAGTCGCCGCGCGCGGCGGCCCCGAATCCTTTCCGACGGGGCGCGCGTCGCCGACCGCGCGACGACGACGGCGACCGCGACGACCACGACCGCGACGACGACGCGGCGGGCGCCGGCGCGTGCCCCGTGATCAGCCCGAGGAGGCCGACGCCGCCGACGCCGCCTGACAGTCGGCGACGGCCTTCATCCGCGCCGCCGCCTGGGCCCTCTTTGGGCCAGGCGGCGCAGCGCCGGTCCGCCGCGGCCGCCTCCTTCAGGTCCTCGAGGCCCTGCGCGAGCTCGCGCAAGGTCAGGGCCTTGGCCGGGCGGATGCGTCTGCCCCCGCGGGGCCTGGCTTCGCCGCCCTTGCCGTGGAAGCCGTCGCGCTTGCCGTGGTCGCCGTCGTCCTTCTTGTGGACGTAGTAGCCGTCGTGTTTGTCGTGGCCGTTGTAGCCGTCGCCTTTCTCGTGGCCGTAGGAGCCGTCGCTTTTCTCGTGGCCGTAGTAGCCGTCTTTGCCCTTCTCGTGGCCGCGGTAGCCTTCCCTGCCTTTCTCGTGGCCGTAGTAGCCTTCCTTGTCTATCTTGTCGTCGCATCGCGGACGGAGTAGCGGTCGCCGCCGTTGCTCGCGGTAGCCGTCCTTGTGGCCGCGGTAGCCGTCCATGTGGCCGCAGTAGTCGTCTTTGTCGTGGCCGTAGCAGCCGTCCTTGCCGACGTAGCCGTCCTTGCCGACGTAGCCGCCCTTGCCGTGGCCGTAGTGGCCGCCCATGCCGACGCGGCCGTCCTTGCTGTAGTAGCTGGCCTTGTCGTGGTAGCCGCCCTTGCCGCGGCTGCGGCCTGCGTGGCCGCCCTCGCTCTGGCCGTCGTTGCCGCCCTCGCAGCTGCTGGGGCCGCCGTAGCCGTGGTCCTTCCCGTGCCGTAGTAGCCGTAGTAGCCGTCGCTTTTTGCGTCGTAGCAGTGGCCGTAGTAGCCGCCGCCCTCGGCTTCGCCCGCGCTGCGGCCATCGGCGTCGCTGTGGTGGCCGTCGCCCGTGCTGCCGTAGCCGTCGGCATCGCCGTGGTAGCCGTCGCCCTTGCTGCCGTAGCCATCGGCATCACCGTAGTAGCCGTCGCCCTTGCCGTCGTGGCCATCGGCGTCGCCCTCGGCGTTGTAGTAGCCGTCGTCCTCGCGTTCGTAGTAGCCGCCGCCCTTGGCGTCGTAGCCGCCGCCCTCGGCTCGCCGCCGCCGCCATTCATCTCGAACTCGGCGAGGCCCTCCACGGCGATCGTCTGCGGGCGCATCGCTGGCGGCAAGTCCAGCGTCGCCAGCAGCGCGTCCGCCGCGGCGCCGCGCACGGCCGAGCTGAGGTACCACTCGCCAGTCGACTCGGAGCTGGTGGCCGACCACGCCGCCTGACGGCGCTTCTCGCACGCTGCGTGGGCGGCCATCAGGTGCGCCGGAGGGTCATGCGCCGGCGGCCGCGGCGGCGCGGCGGGCCGTTCCTTCGACGTCGGCGCCAGCCGAACCATCTCAGGCTTGCTGTCGGTCGCCTCCTCCGCCGCCGCCTCGCGCCTTGTTGGATCTCTGATGCCGCCCGCAGCAGCGTCGCCACCTCTGCGGCGTCGTCGCCGCCCACGGCACGGGGGCCCGTTCGGGCCGTGGGCGCCGCGAGAGAGAGGCCCCGCGCCACGGGCGCCGCGCGCAGCGCCGCGGGGGCCGCGAACCTGCGGGCACGGGCCACCTAGGCCGCGCGCCGCGGGAGCAGTTCGCGACTTGTTGAACGCATGGGCCGAAGCGGCGTCGGAGAGAGAGAGAGAGAGAGAGAGAGAGAGAGAGAGAGAGAGAGAGGGAGATGGGGGGAAACTGTAAACGGAGCTTGATTGCCCTCTGGCATCTTTGCAGCTATAGCTGCACTCCACACTTAGACAGACCACGCAAAGCTTGCAGTACTGTACTCATCCGAAAGCCTTAACCTACGAAACTATACACTACTATACTGTTCAACACCAAACTGCGATATTTCACATACCAAACAGTAGCTCACCCGAACCGGAGCTATTACAACACCCGCATCAGTAACTCACGGCGTCGTGCGCACATAGCAACACAACGGCTGTGGCGAAATAGTTCAAATACGCGTAGTGTGACTTGTGATGATGACGCTAGCGTCTCTTACATGGCATGTACGTTCGAGTCGGTGAGTATCGGTGGTGATGACAGTGGCCATTGTGCGGCCGACGATGTGGCAGATGCGATTGAAACCATAGTGAGAATCATGCGCAGCTGCGTCATGTGCAAATGTGGCTGGACTCATGTGCAGCGAGGATGTGTTTTGTTCACATACATGGCGCTGGCTGCATCCCAATAAGCAGCGCGCCGCACTACGAGCTCGCACACGCATGCGAAGTAAACTGCATGCCCCCCCATAGATCACGCACAAGGATTCCCCGACCCCATTCCCAATCGAACCCCAGACCAACCATTTGCTCCTGGCCCCACAAGCCGGCCACCCCCAAGCCCCCCACCCCGCGACGTTGCCACCCCGCGACGTTGCCACCTCGCGACGTCGCCTCTGCGAAGCATCCGCATCGCCGTGTTGGGTGTCGGGTTCATGGGGATGAGGTCGGGGCGCTCGGTTTGTTCTCAAACGCGCGCCCAATGGCGGCCCCGCGCAGCTCCCCCTTCCCGCCGCCCGAGGACGGATCGGGCCCCGCACATCCCCCCTTGTTCTCGTCCGAGAGCCGCGCTGCGATGGCGCCGCCGTCGTCGCCCCTCCCCCTCCGATAGAAGGCGTTGGATGCGCGCGTAAATGCTGCACCGGTGTTGTTGGCACGGCTGGGCGACGTGGGGGGGGGGGGGGGGGCGTGGGAGGTCTCTCGATGCGGTGTCGGCAGTGCGACAACGTGCTCACGGTGGTGGGGGAGCAGCAGCACACGACCGCAGAGCAGCGGCACCAACCGCAGCAGACGGAGGCAGCGCAACAGCAGCAGCAGCAGATGGCTCGCGAGTTGCACCAGCAGGTCGAGAGGCTGGACGGGGAGCGCAGCAGCAAGGTCCAAATCATATTGCACCAGCAACAGATCATCGGCAACCATGAGCAGGAGGCGCAGGCTTTCAAAAACGAGATAACATCCTACAGGAGGTTGCTGAGCATTGAGGAGTGAGGGGCGGAGGAAGCGCAGCACGTCTGCTTGAAGAGCGCATCTAAAGGATGCACACGAGCGAGGAGCGGCACGAGGGGGCGCGGAAAAGAGGGGCGGGGAGGGGGGTGGGAAGGGGGGCGGGGCCGACGGCGAGATAATGTGCATGAGGTCGACAGGGTGGCCTGTGTGCCCGACGCAGCGCGTCGCTTCTCAGTCGTGGGCGTCGCTCTCACCCGCAGCATCGAGATTGTCATCTTTGCCACCACCCCGCCCGTCTTCGGCCCCCCCCCTCGTCGCGCTCGGCAGCATTAAACCCCTGGTGAAGATCGGCATCAGGCTCGGGGTCCTCTATCTCATCGCCCTTCGCGACCACTTTGTCGCGTAGTTCGCGGGCGTTGTGCATAATGCACGTGTCAGTCCATTCTACTGGTTTAGCATAGATGCGCTTCGACGCGTTGTGGGATTTCACAAAGACATGCACCACCCTGCGACGCTCGTCGCATCGGACCCCCGGGACTCCGCTTGCGGTCCTCGGTCGAATCTCTTGGGGGCCCTTATCATCTGCTGCTTTCAGCGCAGCACATCTGATGTACGCCAGTACGCTCTCCGCACATTCCACATGTACTGTGCTAGCCGCTGGTGCAGACAAAAAACACGCATCTTACTGCGATCGGCTCGCACGTCAAGGCCAAGCCGCCACCATTAAGTTCAACAGCTGGCAAATGAACCGCAACGTATGCTGCCATGGCCATCTCGTCGACGGTCTGTGTGTAGGCCTTGACAAGTTTGTCTTGGCCAGACTGGTACGACAACAGTGGGTATTGTGATTTCGCGTGCTCCCATATCGCAATGTCAGATGCAGCGTTTCGGAGGGTCTTCAAACCATTGAACAAATAACAGCGACTCTGGGCGAAAGGGCCGTTCTTGTTCGTTGGGTTCGGGATGTTGACGAATTGCATGAGCCTCCTGTCCATCTGGGCTACCTCGATGAACGCAACACCTCCGCCATGGACAATAGTCCGCGGCATCCACGGCCCCTTGAGCCCGCTGCCCTCGATCACCGTGCGCATGGAAACAGACGCTGGCATGCTGGCGTGCAGGGCAGCGCGGGGCGCGCGAGACCCGGGCGATTGAGCCAGAACGGCCATAGTGCGTTGCGACGATGTCGCAGACTGGCGCGATGCTGCATCGCAGAACGATGCGGTGCGATGGAGTGATGACGCATCGCAGTATGACGCATTGCAGTATGTCTTCGCCATCCAACAATCACGTGCGTTCATATACGGAGAGCGACGCCACCGCCCTGCGGAATGCCGCGTCAACGCGGCGAATGTGCAGCTCACTGCGTTTTTTGCTTGCTTTTTTTTCTTGGCGGGCATGGTGGCGTCGGACGAAGGGATTTCGTTGCAAGCGCTCTTGCAGTGGCCCCCGACATGCGCGACCTGTCGCCGCCCCTGATCCCGGCCGTGTTTTTGAGGATGGGAACCTTACTGCCGCTCGTGGCGGTCACAGATTTCATAGCCAAGTTTGGCGTGTCCTCCTCGGTGCACACGGATCAGAAAGGCACCCCGTGCTGACCAGACACGCGCTTCAGACCGCCAACGCCAGTCCCGCCCTCTTCCCGCTTGAGCTTGATCCCGCCAGCGGCCGCCAACGCGACGTTGTACTCGGTCTGCTTGACAGGATCGGTATACCTCCTAAGGCAAACGCTGTCAATGCTGATCTCACCAGCCGCCTGCTTGAGCGATATGGTTGTCGTCGACGGAATAAGTCCGACGGCGTCCTCCTGGCGCGCCTTCTGCACTGACGCCGCCTTATATTTGATTGGCGAATAAATCGCCGTGGTATGCTCGAGGCAAGCTAGACTTCGTCGGGCGCAATCTTGATCCGAGCTTCCCCGACCCCCCAGTGGTAGTCCATGCAACTCATGGGGCTGAACTTGTCGAACTGGCTGAATGATTGTTTTCTTGATGTCGTATGCTGCGAGCTTGTTTCGCATGGGGTCTTCGGCATCTATGGCGCGATCTACTTCGCCCGCCTGCATCTCCACCTTCTGCCCATCAATCGCCTTGATCAGATGCGCAGACTCCTCGCCCTCCTGGCGGTTGTGCACCTTCACGCCCGCCTTGAAACCTTTGGCAGCCAGCGTTTCGGACGCGTTCACCCACGCGCCATGCTGGTCAAAGGTCTTGACACCTGTCGAGGAAATGCTGCTCGCACGCTGCGGTGCATGCGCGTCGGCCTTGGCCTTCCACGGGCAGGGGGCGCTGGCATTGCCAGTGCTGGCACCCATAGCGTTCCAAGCGTCGACTGCGATATCGGTGATATGTTTGCATACCCCGCGGCTCTCGTCGGGCTTGGTGGAGACGAAGTGGGCCACTCGAACGTCGGCGAGCCCGATGATGCGCTCGATGCATCGATTCCGAAGTCAATCGCACGCTTGCGAATCTTCTGCAGCAGCACATCGCCTTGTAACGCGATCTGCGCCTTGTTCGTTCTGCAACGCAGTTGCGTCCGAGGGCTTCAGTCGCGCCTGCTCGTCGCCCTTCCAATACTTGTCGCTAGGGCCATACATGGCCTTCACGCGCGCGAGCTTGAATAGCGCCCCCGACCCCTCCTCCGCGATCTTGCAAGTCGCGATGGTTGCCGCGACGTCGGGCTCTACTATTGTCGCTCTGGTCAGGTGCCTGCAGAAGTTCCCCAGCTCGTGAAGAAGCACTGGATTGTCCAGCCCGCCTGACAACCATTTCCCATAGTCCACCATGTGGTCCATCTCATGCTCGAAGACTGCGCCCCTGCCCGCCTGGCGCCTAACCTTATCCCATGGGAAGCTCTCAATCGGCTTCAGCTCCAATTTCTGCTGCAGGCTCTTCGCGGACTGCGCAATCTTGAGCATGACTGCCAGCCTGCTCTCGCGCTTGGCAGCGGCCTGCCCTGCGTTGCCGGCTTTTTGCGCACGGTCTGCAACGAACGGAAACGCCTCGACAAATTGCCATTTGAAGATGTCCCACGTGATGCCCTTGAGAGCCGCATCAGCACATGTTGGTTGGAATTGCCGGAGGCGCTGCAATGATACCTTCCCGTCCTGGATCATGTCGGTGAGCCGCTCTGGCTGACTCACGGGCACGGGCGTGCCATGTGTGATGCATCGCAAACCTTGCGATGTATGGCCGCATGTGTAATCCTGATATGTACCATCAACATCACCGTGCAACGGCAGCTGGCCTGCACTCTCGCCCATTATCTTGTCGTTTAACTCTTTAATCTCGAGGTACTTCGCAGTGCCCACTGGAGGCATCTCGGCGCGCGTAGACATCGGCAGATGCTCGTGCCTGAACCTATTTTTTCAAAATTTTAATGATAAAGTCAGTAATGTCAGACGGCACTCAGCCGTCGCCATATCTGTTTTCTGGGTTCACGTACAAGTACTTGCCGTTGACTTTCTTTGTCGCTAGCATACCATGTTGGCGAACTACCGCCTTGCACTGCTCAAGCAGATCCACCACCTTTTGCGTTATCAGAGTCGAATTTCCTCTCAATCATTGCCATGGCCTCCTGGCATTTGAGAACCTCAGCTGCCGCTCCACGCGATTGCATGTCTCAGGTGAATGCAAGGCACAACTTGCAAATCGTGAGCGCAGTATGATGCGCGCGGAATGCCCTGGAGCCCATATGGCAACGGAATCAGCATGCCATGTTAACAACTATCCCGGCAAAGCAACCTAACAGCGATGTGTAGGAGCATATTTGGAAGCATTCCCCTTAAGATTCAAATGATAATCCAGTTGTAGAATTTTGCTGTTCTCGCAGTCGTAGTCGCATTCGCGATGACAGTCGCAGTGGCCTGCATCAGCCTCAGCCTCAGCCTCAGCCTGCCTCAGCATCAGCCTCAGCCTCAGCCTCAGCCTGCCTCTGCCTCAGCCTCGGCCTGCTTCAGCCTCAGTCTGCCTGCAGCCTCGGCCTCAGCCTCAGCCTCAGCCTCTGCCTGAACCTGCCTCAGCCTCGGCCTCAGCCTCAGCCTGCCCCAGCCTCAGCCTGCCTCAGCCTCAGCCTCAGCCTGCCTCAGCCTCAGCCTCAGCCTCAGCCTGCTTCAGCCTCAACCTCAGTCTGCCTTCAGCCTCGGCCTCAGCCTCAGCCTGCGTCAGCCTCAGCCTGCATCAGCCTCAGCCTCAGCCTCAGCCTGCCTCAGCATCAGCCTGCCTCAGCCTCAGCCTCAGCCTGCCTCAGCCTCAGCCTCAGCCTCAGCCTGCTTCAGCCTCAGCCTCAGTCTGCCTTCAGCCTCGGCCTCAGCCTCAGCCTGCATCAGCCTCAGCCTCAGCCTCAGCCTGCCTCAGCATCAGCCTGCCTCAGCCTCAGCCTCAGCCTGCCTCAGCCTCAGCCTCAGCCTGCTCAGCCTCAGCCTCAGTCTGCCTTCAGCCTCGGCCTTAGCCTCAGCCTGCCTCAGCCTCAGCCTGCCTCAGCCTCAGCCTCAGCCTGCCTCAGCATTCAAAGTGTTGCCCGGGAATGGAATTCTGGGAAGTCGATGAACACGAAGTGGCCTACAGTTGGCTCCAGGCATTCAAAATCATGCCCAGGAATGGAGTTCTTGGAACTCGAAGACCACGAAGTGGCCTACAGTTGGCTCCGGGCATTCAAAATCATGCCCCGGAATAGAGTTCTGGGAACTCGAAGACCACGAAGTGGCCTACAGTTGGCTCCGGGCATTCAAAATGTGGCCCGGGAATGGAGTTCTGGGAACTCGAAGACCACGAAATGGCCTACAGTTGGCTCCGGGCATTCAGAATGTGGCGCGGGAATGGAGTTTTGGGACCTCGAAGACCACGAAGTGTGTAACTGTTTGCTTAAAACGACTTCCGCGGTTTCTCCCCCGATCCTGCCCGGACCCCCCTGGGGAGTCAAGATGCTCTCTTTTGACCCCACTAGAAACCTATCAGTCTTCGCTGTTAGGTTAAGAAAAAGAAGAACAACAAAATCATGCAATTCAAGTGTTGCAACACTACCTGGGGATCCGCATCGATTGCAACTGTGATCGGCGTGGATACGATTTGCGAGAAGTCGCAATGATGAGTGCAACACTTGCAACCAACATGATCAAGCGCTCCTTTTTTTTGAAGAGTGCACCCTGCACAACTATATGATTATGTTGATATGGTGGGAACCATGTTGAAACGTTAGCGGAGTTATGACT
Organism: Prorocentrum cordatum; assembly: GCA_963575745.1. Taxonomy (NCBI): domain Eukaryota; class Dinophyceae; order Prorocentrales; family Prorocentraceae; genus Prorocentrum; species Prorocentrum cordatum. Next base: position 100,839 of record CAUYUJ010019469.1, read on the forward strand.
TTTACAACTCGGGCTAATTCAGGGCCCCGACTTAGCAAACTTATTATACATGCGGTAACTATTCCCAGAGGTTTTTTTTTTTTCGTTTTAATTAGAAAAGAGTTCATTTTCAACATTTTCTGAAAACGCCCGCGGGCGGCCGGCAAAAAAATAGAAACAACAGAAAATGGCCCGACATATGTCCAGCAGACAACACTTTCCAATCGGTCAACACGAACTTCTGTTTTTGTTACAGAAAATGGGCAGTTCTCTTACTCCTTTCACCTTGCCTCTCGCGCCGCCGCTATTCCCGAAACAAGCGAATGCAATGCGCGCCGAAAGGTAGGTCAAGTCAGGCAAATTGTCCGTAATCCACGGCCGACATCTTTCATAGAAGTGCTCGCCGCGCATGGATTCAAACGGATCCTCCTCCTTCCTTCTCCTACTCGTCCTCCTATCCTTGCCCTCCTCACCCACGTGGCCTTTCCTCCCGCTTATAAGCTATTGGTGCGTGATTTATTCCCACGCAATCTGCGCCCGACGGCCCCCGCACGAGCGGGCTGTTGGCGCGCCCTCCCCCGTTGTTTTTTTCCCGTCGTCGTGGCAAGTATCGCGAGACCAATGCCCGTGCAAGATATCAGTCGATACCTCCGTGTGCCTGGGCGTGTCCTTCCACATCTTCCACGCCCTCTCCGTCCCGCTCCTCCTCCTCCTCCTCCTCCTCTTCCTCCTGCTCCTCCTCCTCCTCCTCCTCCTCCTCCTCCTCCTCACCCTCCTCCCCCTCCTCCTCCTGTTCCTCGTTTTTCTCTCCCCCCACATCTACGGTAGCGTTCCCCCCGCGCTGCTTCATCTCAGTCGCACTCGCAAGCCTTGCGGTTTGATGATGGCGGCGGGTCCTCCTCTTCCTCCTCCTCGGCCTCCTCCTCCTCCTTTTCCTCCTCCGCCTCCTCCTGCTCCTTCTCCTCCTCCTCCTGTTCTGCCACGCCTTCGTGTATGTATGTATGTACGTATGTATGTACGTATGTATGAATGTACGTATGTAGGTGTACATACATGTGTATGTATGTATATGTATGTATGTATGTATGTATGTATGTATGTATGTATGCATGTATGCATGTATGCATGTATGCATGTATGCATGTACGCATGTATGCATATATATATATATGATTGGAGAAGATTCCAGTACAATGTGTTCATTTAATTTAATTATTTGAGTTGATGTAATTAATTAAATACGAATAAATTAAATAAATTAAGTAGAATTAATTGAATTTATTTAATTATTTAATTACATAAATTTAATTTAATGGCCCTCGTGATTAATTAAATAAATAAATTAGTTCTTTTTATTTTATTTATTCAATTTATTTAGTTTATTTTATTTATTTAATTTATTTTTCCGGTTCCCTTGCCGGAGATGCCGGCGAGCCTCGGCCGCGGCCGAATTATTTTAATTTATGTAAGTAATCCTTGTAGAATAAATTAAATAATTAAATACATTAAATAAATTCAGCGGCCCTGCGGATCGATTGGATCCTCGCCAGGGAGGCCCTAAAAATACATTGAATAAAATAAATCCATTAAATAAATTAAATAAATTATATAAATAGAATTAATTTAATTTATTTAATTATTTTAATCTGGCCCTCATGATTAATTAAATAAATGAAATTAACTCTATATATCTAATTTATTTAATTTATTTGAATTAATGTTCCGGCCTGCTTGCCAGAGATGCCGGCGAGCCTCGGCCGCGGCCGAATTATTTTAATTTTTAAGTAATGCTTGTAGAATAAATTAAGTAATTAAATAAATTGAATAAATTCGGAGGCCCTGCGGATCGCTTGGATCTCCGCCAGGGAGGCCCTAAAAATAAATGGAATAAAATGAATAAATTAAATAAATTAATAAAATTGAATAAATAGAATTAATTTCATGTATTTAATTATTTTAATCTGGCCCTCATAATTAATTAAATAAATTCAATTAGTTTTTTTAAAAAAAAGTTATTTAATTTATGTAATTTATCTAATTTATTGAATTTATTGTTCCGGCCTGCTTGCCAGAGATGCCGGCGAGCCTCGGCCGCGGCCGAATTATTTTAATGTATTTAAGTAATGCTTGTAGAATAAATTAAATAATTAAGTAAATTAAATAAATTCAGCGGCCCTGCGGATCGCTTGGATCTCCGCCAGGGAGGCCCCAAAAATAAGTTAAATAAAATAAATAAATTAATAAATTATATTATTAAATAAATAGATTAAATTAATTTATTTAATTATTTTAATCTGGCCCTCATGATTAATTGAATAAATTCAATTAGTTCTATTTATTTAGTTTATTTAATTTATTTAATTTATTTAATTTATTTAATTTATTTGTCCGGCCTCCCTGCCGGAGATGTCGGCGAGCCTCGGCCGCAGCCGAATTAATTCAATGTATTTAAATATTGCTTGTAGAATAAATTAAATAATTAAATAAATTAAATAAATTCGGCGGCCCTGCGGATCGCCTGGATCTCGACGTGACTCGTACCGTTTACGTGCAGTCTCCCGATGCGAGTTTCTGGGTTGCACGTAAGAGGTACGAACTCCTTGGCTGCGCGTGCACGGCACGAGCTCCTGGGCTGCACGTAGACGGTACGAAACAGAGGGGCGCAGATTCGCATTCCTTTGTACTTTATGTGGTGACGTTGCGTTCTATTGGGTTGTATTGTGCTGCGTTGCGTTGCGTTGTATTGCGTTGTGACGTTGCGTTGCATTGCATTGCATTGTATAGTATTGTCTTTTCTTCCACTGTTTCGAAACAGGCCTGGGAGGCCCATCGCTGAAAACCGGCCCAGGAGAACCACCGAACCCTCTGTCTTGTACCGCTTACGTGCAACCCAGAAGCTCGTACCGTTTACGTGCAGCCTCTGGGTGCGAACTTCTGGGTTGCACGTAAACGGTACGAGCTCCTGGGATATCGTAAACGGCACGGGACAGATGGGTGCAGATGCGCATTCCCGTGTATTCTATGTGGTGACATTGCGTTGTATCGGGATGTATTGTACAGCATTGCGTTGCATTGTATTGCGTCGTGCCGTTGCGTTGCAGAGCATTGCGTTGTATAGTATTGGGTTGTCTTGCGTTGTTTCGTAGCGGGCCTGGGAGGCCCATCGCTGAAAACCGGCTCAGGAACACCGCCGAACACTCTGTCTTGTACCGCTTACGTGCAACCCAGACGCTCGTACCGTTTACGTGCAGTCTCTGGGTGCGAACTTTTGGGTTGCACGTAAACGGTACGAGCTCCTGGGCTGAACGTAAACGGCACGGGACAGATGGGTGCAGATGCGCATTCCTTGTGTTCTATGTGGTGACATTGCGTTGTATCGGGATGTATTGCACAGCATTGCGTTGCATTGTATTGCGTCGTGCCGTTGCGTTGCAGAGCATTGCGTTGTATAGTATTGTATTGTCTTGCATTGTTTCGAAACGGGCTTGGGAGGCCCATCGCTGAAAACACGCCCAGGAGGACCATCGAATCCCTTGTTTTGTACCGTTTACGTACGACCCAGAAGCTCGTACCGTTTACGTGATGTCTCTGGGTGCGAACTTTTGGGTTGCACGTAAACGGTACGAACGCCTGGGCTGCACGTAAACAGTACGAAGTCCTGAGCTGCGCGTAAACGATACGAGACAGAGGGGTGTATATTATAATTCCCTTGTACTCTATGTGGTGACATTGCGTTGTATTGGGTTGTATTGTGCAGCATTGCCACGCATTGTATTGTATAGTGTTGTATTGTCTTGCATTGTCGCGAAACGGACTTGGGAGGTCCATCGCTGAAAACAGGCCCAGGAGGTCCATGTCCGAGTAGGTCGTCCTGAAGCTTCTCTTCGGCCGCTCTTCGTGAGTTTTGGTGCACCAGGGGCCAAATCCGCTTAAAACGGATCCCCAGACCCCTCCCAGGGTCCAAACGCACCAGCTTTTCGAGCCGCGTCCGGCCATGGCGACGAGGAAGCCCCCGAAGGCCAAAAAGCTTCAAACCTCGATCCTCGAGGTTCGAGGTTTGAACCTCGACGTGAATCTGGAGGAAGCCTTGCCGCAGGACTCCTGACCGTGTACCTGAGAGCTGCGCTTCGCCGCCCCTCGTCGCGCGAGTGCCAACGTGCTCTCCTCGCGCGCCGGCCCACCCGCGAGGATAAGGACGAGGGAGTGGAGGAGGAGGAGGAGGAGGAGGGCGATGATGTTGATGAAGATCAGGATGATGATAGGAGGAGGAGGAGAAGGAGGAGGAGGAGGAGGAGGATCATGAGGGAAAACGGCATGAACGAGGTGTCCGCGGGGAGACGAGGAACACGATGTTGATGACGACGAGGATGATGACGATGCTGAGACTGATGCTGCTGATGGCGCGGATGATAATACGAATGATGATGCTGATGATGACGATGCTGACGAGAGACCCATGGTCACCCAGGTGATATTGATCATCTCTCTCTCCAACTTCCCTCTCACCAATTTGGCTACTCGTTCTTCCCTGACAGTGCAGGCACTGGTGGCGTGATTACGGCTATCAGTAAAGTGTTCGCGCGGAACTTTTCCTCGATTGTCCATCGGTCGCTGATCGACGGCAGAGTGCTTCTGACTGAGATGAGGGGCCCTCACGGCCAGTGTAACATTGTCAACGTTCACATGCCCAACACGTCTGATAGTATTCGGATATATAGATCTGTGCTTCGCGTTCTCCGCCGTGAGGTTCCGCTGTCAGCTGAGCACTTTACTATTCTACTGGGGGATTGGAATTTTACTCTGGAAGATGAGGGCCGTCAATATGCTTATGGTGGTTTATGGAGCCCAGGGGACCGTAGTCATGCACAGGCGTTCAACAACAACCTCCCTGACCTCATTGAATTTGACCAGGAAATGGACACACGGAGGGCTCTGGTTGATAGTGTGATTGACCACACGGCGCGGCTAGACCGCATCTACTGCTCGCTGCCCAGTGCCATTCCTGCAGATATGACGATCACGACGTCTACGGTAGGCCGTCTTAAAATCGACATGCCCTCGGATCACATCCCCGTCGTTTCGCATATCTCGATGTGCAACCCTGACAAGTCTGAGTGCAAGAATATCCCGCTGTGGCTTGCGAAGTCGCCCGAGTTTGCTGATGAGCTGGATAGGCTCTTGAGCACTCCTCCTTCTGATGATGGGAGCGCTGTGCGTCTTGCTTGGGCCAAAGAATGTATGCACTCGGCTGCAGCACGTGCTCGACGACGCATTAAGCATCGAGTCGCCTGCACCTATGAGGAGTGTCATCATTGGTCCATGGCTGCTCTCCGTGGCCTCCGTCTCCAGAATATTAAGATGATTGATAACGCATTGGTTTGTTATCCCAAGCTTACTGATTTTATTGATGACACTACTCTTGAATGTGCTGACCTTTTCCCCCTCTGCCAACATGTACGTGAGCTGTGCATGAAGATGCTTGATGCTGAAACCTTAGAGATTGAGGACCTGCCCTTGGATGACTTTCAGCGGCAGAAGGAGGAAAGGAATATCGCTCGCCGTCGTACGTTCTGGCAGCAGTTTCGTCGGCGAACTTGGCTCCAAGGAGTGGTTGACGAATATCACAACCCTTACCCCTCCCCAGAGGCCTCTGCTGAGGCCCTGCGGCTTCACTGGGGTGAAGTCTTCTGCGAGCAGCAGGAAGACCGCTCTCGGTGGCCCGAGTTACTGTCTTTTGTCCAACAGGTGCCTGTAGGAGCGAATGTGTCTTGGGAAGTGGACTATGAGGTGTTCTTCGGGGACATTATTAAGACTCGTAAGCACAGTATGCCTGGGCCTGATGGGATTCCTTACTTCTGCTGGCGCCTTGGAGATGCCCCTCGATTTCTGTTTGACTTCTATCGGGACTTTGTTTCTGGTCAGGTCTCTGCTCTACCTCGGGACATGTTGGAAGTTCTGATGGTTTTTTCTGCCGAAGGGGGACTCGAGAGACGATGTGGGGCCTAATGTTTTTAGGACCGCGGAAAACACACGTCCACTTTCCATGGCCAACACTGACGCCAAGATACTGAGTTCGTGCATGTGCAGACCGCTGAATGAAGTTGCTCAGCAGACTATTTCTCTTTCGCAAGCTTGTCTTCATGGTCGCAGCATGGCTGCGCATATTGTCCGTGCTGAAGCTTGGGCACTGTCTGAACATGTGCTCGACCAAGATGATAGCTCGATGGTCCTGACGGACTACTCTGCCGCCTTCCCCTCTCTCTCTCTCGATTGAATGGTTCTTGGCTGTTTCGGAGGCGATGGGGATCCCGAGCTTTATCGTCCAGTTTTATCGTTTGTTTTTCACTGACAACACTGCTCTGATCTCGGTTCTGGGCAAAGTGCACGCGTCGATTGATATATCTAGAGGTGTGCGGCAAGGGGGTCCCGCATCTATGGTTCTCTTCTGCCTGGGCACGGCTCCGCTTCAGGTATATATAAGTAAATGCTGCTGGCAGTGTATGCACCTCAAGCTTGAATATGCTGATGATTGTTTGTATGGCATCCGCGACACCCTTTCGACACCTGCGGCGCCTCTTCCGTGTTATCATGGCTTTGGAGTCGGCAGTGGGACTGGCGTTGAACCTGCGCAAGTGCATTGTGCTGGTCCAATCGGCTGTGTTCCAGACTAGGCTGCAGCAGTATATCCTTGAGCAGTGCCCTGAGCTCTCTCAGATTCAGGTTGTGCGCTCGTGTAAGTACCTCGGCATGATGATTGGTGTATCTGCCCACGAATGCTACTGGTCGAAACCGGTGGCGAAGTTTGCTCCGCGGGTGAGAGAGGTGCGCCAGGCTGGTCTAACTCTTGCGAAGAACATCCCGACTTTCAACACTTTATGTCTTAGCATACTATTCTGTGTCATGCAGTTCGCACCTCTCTCTAGGTGGGTGATTGCAGCGCATAAGAATGCCTTGCAGCTCTTAGTGGTGGGGCCGCGTTTTAGTTTCAACTACGGGATGCTGACGAATATGACCTCCCTGGGGTTCTCTGGTCAGTTTAAAAACCTGGAGGCGGTGTCTCGGGCTACGAAGTTCCGACTGGTCTCGAAGTGCTCGGAGATTCTTGGGATTCTTGAGGATCTGGAAAAGACTTTTGCTTCCGATGATGCCTGTATTGTCAGAACTATGTCTGGTTGGGCCAGTGTTAGCTTCGCCCCTGCCCTGCTTGCGACTTTCAGAAGTGTTCGCGGTACCTTGTCCTGCTCGCCTCTTCGGGGATACCTGACGAGGGCAAGAGCTTCCAGGCAGCCGTCTACCGCACGATTGCTGCATCGCCTGAATTTGCACATGATGCGAAGCAGGACTTGATGATCAGGACGAGGAGGTGGTTGAATGAGCTTCCCGAGGGCGCCGCGATTCAAGTTTCGAAAGCTGTGAAGTTTGTTGTCAAGAAGACTGGGCCCTACATGGGCCTGACTTTTCTCCGTGTGCTTGCCCGGGGTTTGAACACGTCGGCCAGATTTCACACTCAGTCGCACGGTTGCCTGTTTGGATGCTGTTCAGACTCCTTCGACCCTGCCCTCTCTGACCTCGATGATATTGCCCATTATGCGAGATGCTCCAGATTCTATTGGACATGTGAACATTGGCTCGGAGAACTGATGCCTCCCTTCTCGGAATCCCCTCCTTGGCGGTCCGCTCTGCTCCCCGCGTCCCTGCGTCCTCGCGCGGTGCTACTCCTTTCGGCTGCTATAATTGACGCATTTATGTTTGCTCACAACTGTCGTCGTCACCTTGTCTCTTCTGGCAGCGTGTCTCAGCAGATACATGCCCGCATGCGGGCCACAGCGCGCAGGCGCAGGTCTGTTGCTGAAGCCTGGCGTGTTGAGAGACGGGCGCGGTTGCTTTTCGAGGCCCCCCCTTGAACCCTGTCGAAGCATCTCTCGGTGACGGGGGTGGGGCCCTGGACTTTTATCTACGGATGGCTTGGACGTTCGATAGTGCCCTCTTCTCTCCAGAGACCTGGTGCGACTCCCGCGCCTGGGCTCCGACAGTTGGCGGGGGTGGGGGGGGGGGGCTCCGCGCGGGGGAGCGCGGCTGTCTCGCGCCCTGCCTGTCGTTCGACAGGCAGACGCTCCTCACGGACAGTGGGCCCCCCCCCCCTCGCCACGGTGTCCTCGGACTGCTCGACCAAGGAGTCGACCGCCTTCAATTGGGGCCCCCTGGAGCACCCTGAGCCCTTTGGGTCCAAACAAAAAAAATATGATGCTGATGATGACGATGCTGACGATGATGATGGTGATGCGGATGTTTATGCGGATGCTGGTGATGATGATGATGATGATGGTTATGCTGATGATGATGATGGTGATGATGACGCTGATGATGATGACGATGATGACGGTGATGATGACGACGACGATGGTGATGATGACGATGATGATGATGGTGGTGATGATGATGATCATGAATATGATTGTGGTTTTGGCCGACGATGGCCCCAATGATGAAATATGATGCCCAGCAGGGTCTCGAATCCCTCTTGAGTCTTTATTGGGCCTTCCTTGGAGCCTTCTTCGGTCCCTCTTGGAGACCCCAAGGGAGGCTTTCTCGAGCCTTAAGGGAATTCCAAGAATGTTCCCACAGGGCTTTCGCAGGCCCCAAGAGGCCCCAAGAGAACTCCAAGGTCGCCCCAAGGGGGCTTCATGAGAGCCCTTGGAAATCCGAACTACTTGGGAAAACAGTACCGCGCGTTTCCGAAATAGTTCGGGCCCTCTGGAGGCTTTTTGGGGAGCCCCCTTGAGGTCTTCTCATGCCTTAAGTGGATTCCACGAGGGCTCCCAGAGGGATTTCGCAGGCCCCAAGAAGTTCCAAGAGGCTTCAAGAGGGCTCCAGAATGACCCCAAGAGCGCCCCCAGGGGGCCCCAGGTGGTTCCAAGAGAGCTCGGGAAGCTCGAAGTTACTATGGGGAAGCACTGCCGCGCTTTCCCGGAATAGTTTGGGCCATCATGAGGCTCTCTTGGGGCTCTCTTGGGGCCTCTGTAGGACCCTCAGGGTCCGGACCCCCCCCCGGAAGCCGCAGCCCTTTCCAAAAACAAATGGCAATCGCCATTGCGATGCGTCGTTTGTCGCTCGCTTCATCGGCTCAAGATGTTAGCAAACGTGGCTCGGCATTGCCGGCCTGTTTTGACTTCTCTGCTCTCTCCCTGATCGTGGATCAGCATTGCTGTCCTGTGATCTCTCTGTCACACTTCGTCGTCATGGCCGCCGACGACCAGCGCGCTGCTGCCACTCAGCCCATGAGTCAATTTTCAGCTGATTTGGGTGACTCTATCATGCAGGGTGCTGTGCCGCCTTCTCCAATCGAGCGCGGCGGGTCTCCGGGCGAGCTCGGCGGCGACATGCGCACCCACGTCATCGCCATTTCGACCAACGCGCCCGCTGGCCCGCCGCATGTTCCAGCCGATACTGTTGGGGTGGTGCCTGCCGACGAGCTGTGTCTGTATCACTGTTGCAATGCTGCCGCGGATATGCATTCGTGGTTGCGCGGCAGACATGCGCCTGGTTACGCAGAAGATAGGGGCAGAGTTTGCGCAGACGAAGCGCGCGCCAAGCAGCTCCGGGATCGCATCGCGCAGATGGCGCGGGACGCAGGAGACGAAGCCACTGCTGCCAGATTGCTGAAGACCGGGCGAGAAGCTCACGCGGGCTTTGATGAAATAAAATATTTCTGCGAGGTCCCGGGCGGCCAGATCGTCGTCGAGCACTACGAGGACACGAAGCACTCTGTTCAGAGCGTTTATGGTAACGGCCCTTTGAGAGCGCTCTTTCGGCTTCACACGCAGTCCTCTGAGGATGGGCACGAGGTCGATCATTGGTCGTGCCTGCAGAGTTGGATTCCGCGAGTTCCAGAAGTCGCCGCGCGCGCGAGCAAGCCCGAGGATGCGCCCGCCGATCCCGTCGGCGACAGCAGCTCCCTACAGCGACGGTTGAAACTCCCAGGCGCAGCTACATGCAGTGCGGAATTCGACGAGTTCACGATGGAGGTAGACAGCGAGCGGAGCTGGCTGGAAAGTTTAACGGCAGACCCTGAGCCGCCTGCTCAGAGCATGTTCGTGCAGACGGAGGCGGTGAAAGCATTCATAGAGAAGAAGCACGCCTCATGGGATCCGTACCTGAAGCGGATTGCCCTTGGGGCGCTAGCCATGTATCGATGTCGACTATCCGATATCTACGTTCGAGAGTATGTCATGATGATGCACATCATACTTGGCGGTGACTACCTCGTCGCCCACGACGGGGTCATGTATTTTTGGAGCGGGAATACAAGGTTCTTCGAGAAGTACGAGGGTCTCATGCCAGAGATTGTGTATGCTGCCCTGAAGGAGTACCTCTTGACTTTGGAAGGGCTTTTCCGGTCCTTCACTGGCGAGGTTCGGCGGGATGACGAGGCCGCGATGTCCGCGATCGAGGGGTCTTTGGAGAAGAGCGGGCCCGAGGCTCGGAAGGCGTTCGCCGCGTGGCGCGACAACGCCATCTTCAACAGAGGAGGCAAGGGCGGCGGCAAGGGCGGCGGCATGGGGGGCGCGGGGGAATCTGCCGCAGAATTCGATGCTCTCTCGCAGATAGAGGCGCAAGTGCTGGATGGCGATGCGCACGCGCCGGCAGACGACAGCTCCGCGCGCAGTGCGCCGTGGTATCTCACGATCGCAGTGAGCGTTGCTCGAGTTGGGCGAAGCTTACAGATCCAGATGATTCAGAACAAGTTGCCGTCGTTTTACTGCGAATGGTGCGAGACTCCGCGCCCCTCGCTCAGGGGCGTCGCCCACCCCGACATCGCGTTCGTCTACGACCTGGGCGGAACCCCGGTGACGCAGATCACGAGGGAGAATGAGCGCAAGAGCATATACATCGGCATACCGCACAAGATCAAGGCTTACTTGGGTGACCCGGCGTTGAAGGTGGCCGCGACGAGAGTGGATCAGTTCTACAGGCAGACATTCTGGGCAAACGCCGCCGCGCACAAGGTGTGCATGGCCGCCCTCGCTCTGGCGAAGAGAGGGTTGAACGTCGACCGGCTGTTCTTCTTCTGGGGGGCCGGCGGCGTCGGGCTTTCGCTGACGACGGCCCATCTCGACGCCATGCTCGGCCACTCCAACCACAAGTATTTCGACCCGCAGGTGTTCTATCTTGACGAGAAGATGCGGAAGACGGTGGAGTCGCTCAAAGGCACGATCGTTCTCACGGCACAGGAGAAGCCAGAAGGCTTGAGGAAGAGCTTCCGGGAGGATTTGTTCAAGAAGCTGGCGTCTGCCGACGGCATCTTTGGTCGACTGCCGTATCAGATTTTGACGAAGGTTATATACCTGGTCGGATGGAAACGCATGGAGCTCAACAAGCTCATCACTTTCGACGGAGTCACTGAGGGCGCATTCCACGCCATCTACCGGAGGTCTCTTCTGATCAAGATTTATGCTAGGTTTGTCGACGCGGAGTGCATCAGGCGCGCCTTGCCGGACGCAGAGAAGTACGGCATCTTCCCGCGAGCGCCGGATCTGAAGCCGTTCATGCAGTCGGGGCCCGCCATCGCGGCTGGTCTGCAACGACAGCTGGGCTTCGAACGGAAATACGGCGAAGCCGCATCGAGGTCGCTGATAGATGACTACTGCCTGCGCGGAGGAGATAATGGGATCACGGAGAATACATGCGACAGGCGTGTCTTCTCTCGGAGCCGAGCAGGCCGAAGCCTGGCGGCCAGAGCAGCGCGGCTGCCCCGCCGCCCGGCGTCGACTTTGATGTCGGAGCGGGCGGGTCGCAGGATGCGGAAGAGCCCATGGCGCAGTTGCGCCGCCAACTCCTCCATCAGATGCTCGAGCGGAGCTTCGACGCCTTGACATTTTCATATTTGAAGCAGATGTCCACAGGGCAGATTCAGGGCCTGCCGGAGAAGAATCCGACGCTGTGGAAGTCGATGGAGGAGTCCGCCGGATGGTCGAAAGGTGGTTTGTATGGCAAAGCGAAGGACAGACTTTTACCAAAATTGTTGACCACTCGCAAGTTCGAGGATATTGTGCCGGCGCCGAACGTGGAGGAGCCGACCGTGCTACCAGAACAGTGGGACCGCGCGGCGCTGAGCCGCTACGCGAACGGCAACGCTTGTCGCAAGCACAACGTCGACATCATGATTGAGACCTTGGGTGCCGTCCCAAAGCCGCGCGGGCGGAGGAAGCGCGGAACGGAGCCCGAGGTTGGCGGCGACGCCCATCTGCGCTCGGTCGGCGCGTCCATTCAGGCAGCGGAGCTCGCCCTGGAAGTGTTGCTCGAGAGCGCGCGCGAGAGGCCGACCGTGGTGCCAGCCGACGCACCAGCGGAGAAGAGGAGGAAAATTGGTGTGAAGAAGAGCTTCAGCGGTGGCATCGACTTGGCAGAGCGCAGCATTCCCTACACGTATAAACGCACGGCGGCCCGTCGCTTCGCGGATGTTCCGGCGGCGCAGGGGTGCCCGGCGCGCGTGCTACATCCGATGTTGCAAGGCACCGTAGATCTCGACATCCACAGCGCTGTCCTGACCATCACTTGGCAACTCGTGGAGAAAATGGACATGGCCGACAAGAACCTGTTCAGCGAGGAGTTAGAGTTGTTGAAGCGGCTGGCCGAGAACAGGGACGAGGTACTTCGGGGCGAGTTGCCGGACATGGGGCCCGAGGCGGCCAAGCGCTTTGTACTCGAGATCATCGGCGGGTCCCGTTCTTTCGACGCCGATGCCAAGCCATTCGCCAAGAAGTTGCAGCGCGTGAGCCGCGTACTGCGCTGGCTGGCGTGCTCGGCGTTGCCGGAGGTATACGAGAGCTTCTGCCACGACGCCGCGCAGGGCGACGGCGAGAAGACAGAGAAATGGCCGGAGGGACAAACGTTCTCGACTTTCTACCAGCGCGCGGAGGACTACATCCTCCGCCAGTGGCAGACGTGGGCGCTAGCGCAGCCGGTGAAGCATTTGTCTTTGCAAATCGACGGCGTCAGGATCAGCTGGGACGCGGTGCTCGCCAACCATGCCACCGTGGCGGACTACGCCGCTGACGCGAGTGCCCACATCGCGAGGGAAACAGGCTTCATAGTCAAAATCACAGAGAAGACCCACCCGACGATCGCGGAGGCACTGACGAGCTGCGGGGCGTGGCGGCCATCGGATGCGCCTGCGGCGCCCAACGACCTACTGAGGCCCGGCAATGGTATTATGCTGGCGCTGTGACGATGCCGCGACGCCAGGGTGTCCGCTTCCGTTGAATCTTGCGCCAGCGCCACGTCCGTGGAGAACAGTGCTGCCAGCGTGGAGAAAGGGAGGACGTACGCGGAGTGTTGCCTGGCACACGGCGTGTCAATGATGCCGCAGCTGGGGTTCGATGCTCGCGAGCAGGGGCATTATCTTCTCCACATGGATGGGCGCGGGTCGCCATCGTGCGCACTCGTCCACGTGGGAGCGGAGCTCGACAAGGCGACGATTCATTTTCATGGCCAAGTCGGCGAGGTGAGTCTGGCAGAGATCCATGGTGCCGCCCTCGCCGGGCGAGACTCGAGGCTAGCAGTCGCGTTTCACATTAATTTGGCTCCGGCGGCGCAGGCGGCCGCCGAAGACAGCGGCGACGCCGAGCCCTTGGCAGCGCTCTTGAATATGATGGCATGAGGCCCGGGCAACGCATTCTGTTTCACCGATCCTCGCTTCGCCGAGGCCCGCGGGGCAACAGGCCCCGTTGCGTTGCCGTTCGCTTCGCCGATCCGCACTGCTTGCATGTTGGCTCACATCCAGTAGAGGAAATACAAAGTCAATCAATATTCGCATACAGTCATCACTATACTAGATATGACCTCATGCGTTTTCTGAAGAAACTTGGACAACCCGATTTACTGCGATGTTCTGCGCAGATCTGCCTTCACAGGTGTATCTGCGTGCCTTCTGGGGCGCCGCTCGCCGCGTCGGCTCAAGTCGTACGTGGTACGTGGGTCGGCTTTGCCGCCCTGTGCTCTCTTCGCTTCATAATTACCCGTATTTCACTGTGGGTCGGCCTTGCCGCCCTGGCACCTCATCGCCCCGCCGCGCGCTACCTGGCATGTGCGAAGCGCTCGCGGTTGTCGAATGTGCCGACCCGCGCGGAAGGCGATTGCAATGTGTTTCTGGGGTCAAACGCTCCATCGAGTATGTATCCGTCCAGCTTCTTAGTAGCACTGGCGAGCTGGGAGATGACGAGAGGCCCGCGACCCCGGACCCCTTCCTTCCTGGCGTCAGCAAGCGGCAGTGGGAGGCCAAGGTTTCTGCTTGGCGCAGGGACATGTCGCGACTTCTTGACGAGGTGCCGGTTGGTGCGACGGAATTGGCGGCGGCCGAAGAGCTCGGCGTCTGGGTAGAGCCTTCGCCGCCCGCCGTGCGCGGCTGTCGAGCTCTCCTACAAGATGGAAGCTGCATCCTGCTCGCCTACAGCATCCTGACGCAGGACTTCTGCGGCTGCATCGACTACTGCGCGCGATTTCCAGTTCCTCGGGGTGCGGAGCGTCGCTACGCAGACGTCGCCGACCACTTCGGCTTCTCTCTGACCGTCGTGCGCCTGCAGGCCTCGCGGCCGGGTGCGTGCTCACTCTTGCCTGGAAAATATTTCTGTCATGCGCGGGGCCACTGCTGCGCTGCGGCTGTTCTCCCAGGGGCCTCTTCGGCGATCGTGTGGAGAGGTTTCAGCCGACATGTTCTGCCAACGGCGCAGTGGGCCCGCCGCGTCGGGGAAGTCGAGGGCGCGCTGTTGCACATCACTAACAGCAGTGAATGCGCATTCGACGTCGATTTGACAACTGGACGGGGATCGCGGGAGACCGCGGCCGACGGGTGCTTCGTGAGCGCCGACGACGATCCGCTGGGAGGAATGGTGCATGGGGAAGACGCATCCAATGCGTGTCTCAGCTTGGCTCTGAATGCGTTGGGCGCACGCGTGCCGACCAGCGTGCAAGGCCCATTCCGCGCGCTCGAGCACGGGAACCAATGGCTGTCGCACCTCGGCCTCGCCCTGATCCAGCAGCCGCGGGGCCCGACCGGCCCTGGGCGTTACGTCAAGTGGGGGCCGCCGCGGCGCAAATCTGAACTGGCCGCGAGCGTCGGCCACTTCGCGGCCGTTATCCTGCGGCCAGGCAGCGCCACTGTGATTGACCGCCGAGCACGCCTGCCAGCGGTTCGCGAGTGGCGCTCGTGGGGCGACATTCCGGACGTCGAGGAGCACAAGTGGTTCGTATTGGTGGAGCTCGGCGCACAGAGGCCGGGGCCCGAGGGCGGCCGCCCTCTTCCGTGGGGCACGACTTCGGGGATCATCGAAGCTAACCGGCTGGACGCACTCATCCGTCGGCGCGCAGCTCGCGAACGAGCGGGCCCCTATGGGTCGGCGTCGTCGTCGGGCTTGCTCGCGCCGCAGGAGGCAGCCCGGGTATCGGCGAACCGAGAGGAGGCAATGCGGCGCAGATCTTTGCGCTTGTTCTGCCCGTTGCCGCCGGTGGGGTGGCCCAGCGCTCAGGTGCCCCAAGTTCCGAGTGATTTCTCCCTCGAGCTGCCGCGTCTTCCGAAGATCCGCCTACTCGAGCGACTCAACGCGCACCCTTGGGACGCCCAGCTGCACTTCGTCGAGGAGTCGCACTCCTACTACATTCGCGGCGTGCGAACCCCAGGTTTCGACGCTGTCGCAGTGATCGAGAAGATGCGGAGCGGGCGGAACTGGCCTCGACCTGATTATTTGCGCCACCCTCGCCCCGAATACGTGGTCGCAAAGCTGCGGACCATGCCGGAGGCTGCTTGCTTGCACGACTTACTTGTTTCGCACGGGGCCTGCGACGCCGAGATCTGCGCCGAGGTGAAGGCTACTGCGAGAGCGGCACCCCGCCTGGCATGCCTGATGGAGAGTTTATCTCTCTCGGATCAGGAGATCGTGGAGAAATGGCGCCTAAACAAAGAAGAGGCGGCTAGGCGGGGCACCTGTATGCACTGGACGTTCGAGGCCCACCTCAACCGCGTCCTGGTGCCCCGCGATGCCGTAGAATTCCAGTTGTTCTCGAAATTCTTGGGCGCGCTGAAAGGTCTGGCGGCTTTCCGCACCGAGTGGGCCATCTTCGCGGAGCACGAGGGGCTTGCTGGGTCAATCGACTTCGTGGCTCGAGACTCCGCGGGCAGTCTGTACATATACGATTGGAAGCGGGCGAAGAATTTACGTTCGAAGTTCACGAACCAATGGGAGAACATGAAGTTTCCATTGGGCCGATTGCCAGACTGCCAGGGAAATCATTACCGGGTGCAGCTTAACATATACAGGTGGATGTTGGAGCAGTACTACGGCGCCCGCGTGGCCGCGATGTATGTGGTCTGCCTGCATCCGGACAACGGTGACCAGCCATTTGTAGACGACGTGCCGGTGATCCCAGAGATCGAGGAGCTCATGGCCATTCAGCGCACGAGGTCCCGAGAGTTGCGGGCAATGGCGTCGGAAGACGCCCGCGAGATAGACCCTGCGGGCGGCTGGCGACGGCCAGTCGTGGCGGCGCGCATGCCTTATTGCCTGAGCACCGCGGCCAATTTCGGTCGTGCGTTTCGCCGGACATCAGTGGAGGTCGCGCCCTGGCGAGGCCGCGGCGACGGCGCGCCGCCCTCTTGAGGTGCCGTTGGAATTGCCGAATGCCGACTTGCAGCGGCTGAGAATTGCGCGCGTGGGTTCTGCGGGGGCCACGGTGACAGCCGCGTGCTCTCATGCCCCGCGGAAGTAGTGATGCTTTAGCATGAAGGAACGCATGGGTGCGACGCTAGGTCTTCTAAAAAAGGATATCCAATTCATATTCACAACCGCCAACGCGAGGAGGGAGCACCCAGAAACAGTATGCATTGCACGCCATCATCGCGCAGCGAATGCGGGCGCAAGTCGCACTGCCCAACAGGCGACGCGCGCAGAGTCCGCTCGGGAGTAGCATAGAATACAATTTTTCCCAGGCGCGCGTTCCGGCGAGGCGGGGGGGGGGGGGAATCAGCGCGGCCGCTTGCTTCATCGGCTCAAGATTATAGCAAACGTGGCTCGGCATTGCCGGCCTGTTTTGACTTCCCCGCTTTTTACCTGATTGTGGATCAGCATTGCTGTCCTGTGACCTCTCTTTCGCACTTCGGCGCCATGGCCACCGACGACCAGCGCGCTGCCGGTTCCCCGTTTCTGAGCCAGAACTCCCCTGAGTTCGGCGACCCGACTCCGCGCGGGAGGGCTCGCCAGCGGCGCGCTGTGTCTGGCGCCCGCTCGCTGACGCCTGCGCGCAGGAGGCGTCGAATGTCCTCGCGGGCTGCGCGCGAGGCTGCAGCGCGAACCCCATCCATCGTCTCCGGAAAGAGACGACGCCGCTGACATCGAGGCTTTCGCGCTGATGGTATCCCTGGTATCAGATGAAGTATGCACAAAATTCTGTCATTCTTCCCCGCCGTGCGTAGACGGACGCTGGCGCGTCGTTCTGCAGGGGGCCAACAGCTTCGCCCAGACAAAACGTTTGTACTGGTGAGGCCTCTCAGGTCGAGCAGGCCCAGGGCCTCGCGTGGCCCGCACGGCGCCGGACTGCCTGGAGTCCTTGCTGTTGTGCCTCGCTGGCTTCAGCCTGCCAACGCAGAACTTGCCTCGGTGACGGCCCCCAGCCCCGTTCACGATCGCTGTTTCATTTGCGGGTTGGATGACGGCGACGTCGACGGCATCG
This sequence comes from Prorocentrum cordatum, assembly GCA_963575745.1. NCBI lineage: Eukaryota > Dinophyceae > Prorocentrales > Prorocentraceae > Prorocentrum > Prorocentrum cordatum. The sequence goes on from CAUYUJ010019469.1 coordinate 118,539, forward strand.
GCCACTATCTGGAGGGGTGCGTGGCCACGGTGAGATCATTTCCGTTCCCCGAGGTGACCCATTTGCGCGCGACGACCTCCGCGTGGGCAATGTTGGCGCCGAGATTGGAACCTCGCAGCGACGTCTTCGCATGCGCGCGGTGCAGCGGCGTTTGCGTCGCTTGGGAAGACACCCTGAACATAGAGTTCACGACCGAAATGCTCAGAATGCACAAGCGACAAGCAGCTTGAGAGCTAGGAGGGGCGTGGGCCGACTCGCGCCCGCGACTGGGGCTCAGGGAGGCGCGGCGGCGCTGACGCCATCGCGCGGGCCTCCGTCGAGCGCGGGCCGCGACTTTCGATCGACGCATTGCGCCGACACAAGCGCGATGTCTCATCATCTCCAGATGTTCTCCCCGCTTTCCCATGTGCCCAACGTGGCGTGGAGCCGTTATGTCGCTCGATGCACCCCCGTAGTCGGGCTCCTACATATTCGACGTCAGTGCAACTAATGAATCGCTGCTTACCTCTCCATCTTTCTCCGGCTCAAGACATGTGTTCATCGTGGGTCGGCTTTGCCGCCCTGTGTTTTCTCTGCCATATCACTTCTGGGTCGGCTTTGCCGCCCTGTGTTTTTGTTTCTCCCCGCCGCCCTCCTGCGCCATCTTACATGCACGGCGCACCCGCTCGCAATCGGCATGAAGGCGCCGAGGTCGCGCGCGCGCCGACTGGGAGACGGATCAGAGGCAAGAGAAAAGCCGACGATGTCGGCGAGGGCTGGGTGTGCCTCGCGGCCGAGCAGCGCGAGCCGCACGAGCTGACGGACGCGGGCTTGGTGGATGCTCCTGCATCCCCGAGCGGGGACGAAGGCGAAACGGCTGTGCGGACAGAGTTGTTTGATTGCCTGGAGAAGGAAGTTAAGGGCTTCGCCACGGGGGGCTCGCTCTTGCGCCCCAAGCGGGACAGCGAGGGCAAGTGTAGATTTGCTTGCGGCCTATGCCCGTTCCGATCGTTCTCGACGCAGCTGCTCTTACGCGCTCACGTCTCCAAGTACCACGTCAGGGAGACGCGCTTCGTGGCGTCTGGTACGAAGCAGTTCAACGTCGTGTGCGCGCTGTTCGATAACGACCGGCTCCTGCGAGCTCCAATCGGCAACCTGCTGAAGCGGTCTGCGACGACCATGCGCGAGACAGTATCTCCCGCTGTTCATCGCGGACAGAACGCGGTTGACAAAGACGTTGTCCTTGTTCTCGACGACGACGGGCCGTCGTATCAGAACAAAGCTGCAGTCGGGCGGAGTCTCGCGTGCAGACGAGTGGGGTACACTTACTATACCCGTGGCTTCGCGGACATAGTGATGCAGGAATCCTTGCGCCACCATGGGCGCGTTCGCCCGGCGATGCTGCGGACGTGCGCTCGCGTCGTGGAGCAGGGCTCTGAGTTGAGTAGCATGCTGCCGACGCACGTCGACCACTGGCTAAAGCTCATGGAAGACGTGTTCAACAGCGTGCACGTAGAGAAGCGCAGCGCTGCGTTGATGGAGGAATGCCGGAAACATGAAGAATTCCTCCACGTCTCCATGGACGCCACCATCCGCATTCTGCGCAGGGTCAAGGGCCAAGCAGACTATCGATCCTCCCAAGCAGTGCGAGACGCAGCGCCCGTGCCAGACGTTGACGCCAAGCGCCGCGCGCTGACCCTTGCGGGTCGGACGGGCGCGGCGCTCGGCGTTTTCTTGACTAGGGACGAGGCATCTGACGAAATAGCCGGAGCGATTGCAGGTCGTTGGTCGGAGGCGTGCAGATCGCAGACTGTGTCCGTTGCCAGCGACCAGCCGAGCAGCGCGTTATACCGCGCGTTGCGAAGCTCGTGCTTCTCCAACCTAGTTTATCTGAGCCTCGACCCGGTTCATTTGCCCATCACGTACGAGGAGACGCACTGGAGGAAAAAGACAGTGGGATCGAAGCTATTGCGCATAATCATGGTTAAGTTCACGAAGGTAGACAGCACGCTGCCGGCGCAATTCTGGGGGGCGCCGTTCGACGGAACGAACGCGCCAGTTCTGCGACCCATGGAGGAGCGCGCGCGACAGCAGATACTCGACCATTCTCTGTCGAAGCCGCGAGCTCAAAATGTGATTGACAATGTGAACGCCGAGCTGCCATGGAGAACGACGCATGAGTTCATTGAATCTATCGCCGCGTTGAGTGCGTTGGTTCCAGAAGAGCTTGCCCGTCGCACTCACGTGAACAACGTTCAGCTTAAGAGGTTGCTTTACAATGCTACCGCTTCAGCTCGGATGCAATGGTTTTTTAACAACCTCCGGTTCAGGCATTCCTTGCCGGCGGCGCGCTTAGCTCTGCTTGGATCTGGCACGTCGGTTAACGAATCCTTCAACCACGAGATCAACACGTGGTTTCGCAATCAGGGGGACATCTACGCGTCGACGGCGGAGCTTCAACTTAGAATTGGATTCCTGGGCAAGCTGCAGGCCCACTGTTGCGCGCTGTATTCGCCGACGCTGCGGCAGCTGCGACAGGCCAACGTGCTATCGCGAAGCATTATGGCTTGGGCTTTTCCTCGGGATGAGTGGAATAATTACTGCTCACTCCAGGCGCAGTGCGGCACCGACGTTCTGGCGCCTGCGCGACTTCCGCTGCGCGAAGCCCGGCAGAAGGTTGCGCGGCAGATTGCCGATCGCGCCGCGTGCGCGCAGGGAAAGCCAGCGGCGCGCGACGCCGCTCCTGCCGTCCAGCGCGGTGCTCAGAAGAAGCCCGCTGCGAGAGCGCTCTTGGACAGTCTTCGCGCTCGTAGGGTACCTCGGATCAAGAGAACAGTATTCACTTTGAAGCGCAGGCCTGCGTCGCGCGGTTTCTCTGGCCAGGCTCCCGCCGCTCGTGCATGTCAACGTTGACGAGTCCTGATTCGTCTTGTCTGCGTCGGTGTTAAAGTATTATGCTGGCGCCCTTTCCCTTTGTCGCCGCCCCCATCTGCCTCAGAACCAGGGCGAAGTATTGCATCTGTAGCAGTCCGTGGGGATCTCCGAGTGGTGGCATCGCGAGCCTCGCGGGGCCATCTTGAGGATGTGGAAGATGATAAGCAGCAGGAGGATGGGGGGGCAGGAGGAGGAGAAGGGCAACTCGGAGGAGGAGGAGCAGCATGAGAAGCAGGATCAGGAGCAGGAGGATAAACGAAGTAAACATTATCAACCCTCGCGCGCTTATCCGAAGCGAAAACATGAGGAGCGCACATTATACCACACTCGTCCCCTCACATATATATATATATATATATATATATATATATATGTATGTGTAATGATGTATGTACATAGTTGGGTGTGCATGCATGCATGCATGCATGTAGGGGGAAAGAGGGAGAGACAGAGAGAGAGAGAGAGACGGAAATGGTTGCGTCGCATGTTCCCTGCAACAGTGACGCGGTCCACGGAGGCGCCCGACCCCTGCTCGCGCAATGGGTTCCCCCCTTAGGACCAGCAAGAACCCCTGTGAAACTGAGCAAGGAACCCGCTTTAGGGCGTATGGCAAGGAACCTTGTTCTGGGCGTGGTTGAAAACATAACCCGTTTTTGGGAGTGGTTGAGAAATTAGCTAGCGAGCAAAGGTTCAGGGCACAGAGCAGAGGCTCAGTGCACGATCAGATTGGAGTTCACGGCCGCGAGGTCCACCTGGGACGGGGTTGCGGGCGTGCAGGAGCAGGAAGAGGAGGGGGGGGGGGTAGCGGAAGGGCAGGCGAGGACGGGAATTCGAGGAGAATCAGGGGCACGGGGGATGAGGAGGAAAGGTCGGGAGGACGAGGAAAACGATACGGAGTAGCAGGATGAGACGCATTAAAAGCAACAGAGTAGGACGAGGAGACTGGGGAGCATGAGTGGGGGAAGAAGGACGGGATCCCTAATACGGGGGAGGACAGAGAGGCGGCGGAAGATGGCTCGCGCCGACCGCTCGCTCCGCGCCAGGAACCGTTCTGTCGTCCTCATCGTCGTCGTCGTCGTCGTCGCCGCATTCGTCGTTGGCATCGTCCTCATCGTCCTCATCGTCGTCGTCGTCGTCGGCAGTCGTCGCCGCCGTCCCCGTTCCTCGTCGCTCCTCTCCCTCCTCCCGCCTCCCTTGCTTTCCACGCTCTCCCTCCTCTATCCTTGTCCTCGTACCTCCTCGTATCCCTGGTCGGGGGGCGGGGTGGGGCGGTTAATCCCGATCCACTGTCGTGGATGCCGTCCGACGCCGTTGAAGCTCTGAGCTGTAGATCGAATATTGTTAATGCTGATCCTCCCCATCACCCCCCACCCTCCTACGCCTCATCGTCCGCCCACCTCCTCCCACGCCTCCGCGTCCAACCACCTCCATCCCCGCTCATCTTCATTATCGTGATCCCTGCTCGTGTTGATACTTCCCCTCCGTGCCTTGCCGTAGTCATATTCTGCCTCTTCCTCCCCCTTCCCACCCGCGCCCCCTCTTCCTCCGCCTTCCCACCCACGCCCCATGCCCCTCCTCATTGTTCCAATCGCTCTCTTTCCCAAGCCTCCTCTCCAGTCGAAACGCGGGGTCCTCCTCGATCGCTGCGTAGTCGGCCAGCTGCCAGCCCGCCCAGCCCGCGGCCTGAGAGCGAGGGGGCGAGGCGGCTGCGGAGGAGGAGGAGGAGGAGGAGGAGGAGGAGGGGAAGATGCCGAGGAGGAGGAGGGGGGCGAGGCGGATGAAGATGATGAGGACGATGGTGAGTACGAGAACACAATGAGGACGAGGGGGGGGAGGAGGGCCAGGTTGAAGACGAGGAGGAGGAGGAGGAGGAGGAGGAGGAATGTGATGATCCTGATGATGGAATGGATGTTGATGATGATGAGGACTCGTCGTCGTGGCCGTTATCGTGGCGATCGTCGTCGTCGTCGTCGTGGTCGCCGTCGCGGTCGCCATTGTTGCCGTCATGGTAGTCGTCGTTGTCGCTGTTTTGGTCGTATCGACCGAGGTGGAGGGTCGTCGTGGTCGCCGTCGTTTTCGTGGTCGTGGTCTCCGTCGTGGTTTAACCGTGAACTTGAACAGACGTGCAACAAGGCACTTGAACAGCAGTCTAACCAGAAGTGCGAGCATAAATCTAACCAGAAACCGAAACCGAAGTCTAACCTGAAACTTGAACACTAGTCTAACCGTAAACTTGATCATACGTCTAACCAGCAACCCGAACAGAAATACAACACTAAATTTGAATATCAGTCTAACCATAATCTCGAACATAAGTCTAACAATAAACATGACCAGAAGTTCAACCATAACATTTGACATACGTCGTATCAGAAACTTGACCAGAAACCAGAAAGTTGGGAATACGTCTAACCCGACACGTCGACAGTAGTCTAACCAGAAACTCGACCAGACGTCAACCAAGAACTTTAACAAAGGCCTAACCATGCACTTGAACGGACGTCTAACCAGAAACTTGAACACACGTCTAATCATGAATTTTAATAGACTTCCAGCCAGACGCTCCACTAGAAGCCTAACCAGAAACTCGAACATAAGTCGAACAATAACCTTGACCAGAAGCCTAATCAGAAACTCAAACAGGAGTCGAACCACAAACTTGACAGAAGTCTGACAGTCAACTTGATCATACGCCTACACAGGAGAAGGATGAGGAAAGGTGGAGCGACGCTGTCATCAACCAGGTCGCCCCCGGCCCACATTCCCAAACACAGTTTAGAACGTGTGAGGGGGAAAGGAGGAAGATGAGGAGGAAGAGAACAAGGAGGAGGAGGGGGATAACAGGGAGGAGGAGGAGGAGGAGGAGGTGTAGGAGCAAGCGGCGCGGGTCCTGTCACTCGCGTGACTCGTGGCCCGCACGTCGGCCAGCCAGCGCCCTGGCGCTGTCCATCCTCGCGCGGAGGCGGGCTCCTCTAGGGCCCGTCCCTTTCCACCTGCCCTCTCTCGCCGTTTCATTCGCTGTCTCACTTCAGGGTATAGCCTTTGCGAGTTTCAACTGTGGATGCGGCCTATCGACCTCCGTCCTAGGATATGGCCTCTGGGACCTCTTGTTGATCCATTGGGAAAGCCACGTCTGAGAGGCGGCGGATGGCTGAGCAGAAGCGGTAGGAAAGTTGAGGAGGATGAGGCGAGAGCACGACGAGAGAAACGCGAGGACGTAATAGGAGAGACGGGGAGCAGAGGATAAGGGAGCCGAGTAGGGAGCATATGGGTCGGATCCGCCTGGCCCCCTTCGTGGGCGCGTTCCCGCCCAGACATTTCTTATGTGCGTTTCCCATGCTCTGATACTTCTCATGTTCGTCGTCGGCCTCATCACCCGTCTTCGCATCTTTCTCCTCCTTCTTCTCCTCTTGCTGTTCTGCTCTGCCCCTCCTGCCAATCGCGGCAAAAATGCTAATGGCCGCGACCCTTGTTGTTTGGTCAGGTTTCGTTCGGCCCCAGTCGTTTCTGCTGCTGTTGGTGGTGCACAGTCTCATTATCATTACCCTCCTCATCCTTCTCATCCGTTTCCTTCTTCTCATTTTGCATATGTCATCACAGCGACCTGTTACACCGTTGCAAAAGCACAGTTCTTTGATACATACGGGAGGAGTCGGAGCCTGTTGAAAATCGTGCGCTTCCAATTTGATTTGTGAGCGACAGCGGCGACCCCTGCTATTATTAAATTAAGGCTCTCGTCCAAGAATGTGCTGTAACATCTAGGATTCCCTTGTTTGGGGATATTAATTGTAAGATGGACGAACATGTGTGACTTGGGCTGAAAATCCTCACCCGCCTCGCCCATCAAGAAAAGGTGGCGCTTGCAAAGAAACAGTAAACGCTCGCAAGTCATTAACGGGACTCGAAACTCTGACTCTTTCAATATTTTGATGTACTCCAGCACGGCCTCGCCAGCGGCGAGCAGCCTAGCTCCGCATTGGAATCTGCCCTACTCCCTACGGAGGTAAGCTACAACCCATCTGACGAGAACTCCAGTTTCTGCAGCCTTTGCCTTAAAACCTTTCATGTTTCCAGACGCCCCGATCATAGACAAACTTAGCGTCGAAAGTTGGTACGACAAATCAATACTTTCACGCGTGCACCAAACTTTGTAGTCGTTGAATAACCGTTTCAACCCAGCTGCCCACAACGCTGCTTGTGGTGCGTCGATTCCCCGCGGGTTTGATTTCAGTACCTCCCACAGAACGGCATAAACAAAACGAGAGAATACTCCGAGGTATAATGTATGGAGTGTGTCTATATGCAACACAATAGCAGGACTCGTCCCAAGCTCGTGGGGAAAAAGTGGGCAACGGCGGTTGGTCCAATCCATTTTCCTATTTTTGTCATCTTTGTGACTCCTCCAGAAGATGCACGTGAATCCAAGAGGGGCCGTCTCGAAGTCCGCGGGGTTGCGCAATTCTGAAGACGGCTCCAACCGATCTCCACGTTGCAAGCCGAGCGCGGGGACGGCCGCCCCCAACATGCGCCCAACCTTTTTGGCCCTGTCGTAATGCAGGAGCCCTTCCAAGATCACTTGCTGCCTCGCTGCTTCCGTGTCTATCCGGATGCGGTGCTCACAACGTATGCATTCATTTTCGTACGTATCAGGACGTGCCCCCCAACCGTCATCGTCCAATGAGATGCCGTGGAAGTTGTACATGTTTGATGCATCGCAGGAGCACAGGAAGCACGGGGCGCGATGGCTTGACCATTGAGGCATCCCCAGCGTATGACAGAATTCAGCCCAATCTGCTTTGACTTGCACAAGAAGGAACCTTGCCGAGAGCGGGGCCGCGTCGGCGTATGGCGAGCCCTCGGGCCAAGGGGCCCCGTCCACTTGGACTGCAGGGCGCTCCCCTCGGGTCGCCGCGGCCATCGACCATCTTATGTGGTCCAGCACGCCCCAGTACGTATCCCACCCTCCGCACCCACATTTGCAAACTTCGTTTTTCGAGAGGACTGCGAGCAAGTGTCTCCTCTGAGTACATAAGTTATAACCTGTAAATGCAACAACATTGTCAGCTCTGCCTGGTCATATTGCCCGCGTGTACTTTATCCCGTCCACGTAGACGGCCACTGGGAAAACTTGTCGGTCGTCGCCTGGAATTCTCCTGTACACGTGCTCGTTGAAGGTCGGCACCCAATCTGCCCCCGACGGCTCCGCTAGAGGATGCCCAGAGGCGCTCAAGACCTTGAGCTCGGCATCAAGGACTTCGCGTGCAGGTGCCACTACCACGTCTTTCTTGCCCCTCCTGCCCTTCCGGTTGACGGGAAGAGAAAGCACATTGAACTCGGGGGCCGACTCCTGCAGCGGAAGTACTCTTAACAAATGTCTTGAATAAGCGCCTGGTTGTTTTCTTGGGGGAACCGCGTATCTAGAAATTCTGGTGCTAGTGACGCCAGCTGCAGCAGCTCAGTGGCACACCAGACACAGGGCCGTCGCGTCCATCTTCCTTGAGGCGTACTGGCGAAGAAAGTGCTCTTCGAGCTCACATGCAGATTCCTCTTGGTCTGCTCGCCTCGCATGCTCGGCATCGTCCCAGTCTGTGTCATGATCGAGATCTTCCCAGCTGTGCCTGCGCACTGGAGAATCCCAGCGAGCCTTCTTCGGTCGGGACATGCGAAGCAATTGCGATGTTTCTTATACAGCTTGAGCAAACATGGTTACGGATCACGACAGCGGCAACATGTTATGATCGATGATCTACAGGAATGAACGAGAGTGAACTGAGCTGAATGCAATGGGTTCAGCGTGAGGATGTAGCATACGAAACGCCACACGTAATCGACATCCAAAACTCCGCCACCAGACGCCGATATCCAAAAAGCCCCGTTCAGACAATTCTTGGGCGCAGCAACTTCCATGGAGCGTGGATGGAGGTAGGGTGGGGGTGAGGACGCAGTGGGAAAGATGCAGGGAGATAAAGAGGTAGGAGCGGGGTAGGAGGGACGAAGGGGAGAGACCTGGCAGCGCGCGGTAGGACCACGGTAGCAAGTTATCCTGGCCTTAGGGCAGCTGAAGTTTTATGGGGGTGCCCTCAGCCCCGCTGCCAACCCTAGACCCTTGGTGGCGCTTCCAGACTGACCCCCCACGAGAACGGAGTGGAGGAGGAGGTCGAGGAGAGGGGGGGAATTAGACGGGGAGGTGGAGCGCGCTCGACGGCGGACATCTACCCACGTTTCCCTTCCCCCCATGGAGCTACAACGGTGATGCATCCACGGTCTGGAATAAGAGATGGGCGCGGCGCCGCCAGGGCAAATCTGCTGTCGGTCTGCAGGGGTAGCACATCCTCTATAAGTGTTGCCGATGCTGACGCTCCTCATCCCAATCCTCCTCATCCTCCTAATCGTTCTACTTAGTTGTTTAAATATGTATACTTGGTCAATCACGGGGCCTATACCCGATCATTTGCAGTGGCATCTCGTGATCAAACGATATGGGGTCCCGTTGGGGGCACTTGATCTTTCAATGGGTAGGGGCAGAGTGCGGCAGCTCGTGATTACGATATTCCCTGGCATTGTTCTTACATCTTCCCACACATGCTGTTCTCCATTCCATCTAGTTCCCTCCATTCCCCACCCTCCATTTCATCATCCCTTCATTTGCCTCCTCGTCTCAGCCGCCCTGTCCTTGGCCGCCGTTCGCGTAGTCGATGCCCGCGGCGGGCCCCGAGCGCGCGCAAGTAGGTTGGAGCGGGGGGGGGGATGGAGGGTGGATCGGGTGGAATGGAAGCGATTGGAGATGAAGGAACATAGTAGATGACGGGGGACTAGCAAGTTGATTCGAGTGGCGTGGATGCAAGCGCCTGATTCGGAGTGGGCGGGCGTGTAGGAGATGGGAGTGACTGGGTGGGAACGGATCATAGTGAGACGGGAAGGGGTTGGAGAGAGGTGGATGGGAGGGGAGACATTGGGGGGAGTGAGGTAAAGAGGATGGGATGGGGCGGAGAGGATAGAAGCTTCCCCTCGCTACAGTGCCCATCTCACCTGCTCTTCTGCTGAGGGCGTTCTTGTTCCTTCAACTGGCTCCTCGCCCTATGTATGTTCCTCCTCAGTGCCATCCTCCTTCTACTTATGTACATCGTCATCCCATTGTTATCCTCATCCTATGCCTCTCACTCCTTTTCGCTCATCCTCTGCCTCCCTCTCTCACGGTCCGCAAGGCGCGGAGTCGTCGATCCGCGCGGTTCGGAGGCTACCAAACCTTCCAAATCAAAGTTACCCGCATCTACCCGGGTTTACCCAGAGTTTACCCGAAGTTTACCCGCTCAGAGTTGTGGGGATGCATCGAGCGGGAGCGCAGTTTACCCGCATCTACCCGGGTTTACCCGAAGTTTACCCGAAAGTTACCCGCATTCTCCTGGGACAGATCGATTGATTGAAAACGCAGTGCAGAGAGGTTCCCACCGCCAGGATTTCAGATATCGGTGGCATCTCAACAGCATTCGGCACACCAAGTGCCGACGAGGCTCTGACACATTTTATTGTTCAACAGCCGTAAGCAAGTGCACACCCTTCCCACGGATGCGATCCTGCATGCATTGAAGCCCGCGCGGCTGCGGCAACAATGACTGGGCACGAGCGTGACGCAAAGCTTCTCCCTCCCTCCCTCCCTCCCTCACTCTGTATATTTATGCGTATGCATGCAATCGACATGGATGCATGGCTCAATATGATTGTGGTGTATCGATCTCTATGCCAGAATGTATGTGTAAATGAGTGACATGTCTATGTATCATGGTATATTTAGATGTGCGTGCGTGCGTGCCTGTGCGTGTTTAGCCGTCTCTCCCCCACCCCTGCGACCGAACCCGATCCGAAGAGCTCAAAAGCTCCGAGCGCCTCTCCTACTGCGAGGGCTCGTCGTCGGCGTGGATCGTGCGGATCCGCTTGGTGGTCGAATCCACCGCGTCAAGCATATCTTCGATCTCGTCCATGTGCTGCGACTCATCCTGAGGGCTCTTCGTCGGGTAGTACTCCTCGCCCAGCGTGAGCATCGCCTTCATGTCCGTGGAGTTCTTGGCATGCTCCTTCACGCGATCGACGGACCGCTTCAGCTTGCCCAGGAACCCATCCTGCTTGGCCCAGGCGTACTCTCCATTGGGTACCTCAATCGGGGGCATCATGGCCTCTGCTTGCTGCAAGGTGGAGCCGTACTTGAGGGTCAAGTCCTTCGCTTTCTTGGGGTTAGTCTTTTCGGGATCAGCCTTAGCAGCCTTGCCCTTCGCTTTTGCTTTCGATTTCGCCTTCCCCTTGCTGGTCTTGCCCTTCGACTTGCCATTGCCCTCCTTGCCTTTGCCCTTGCCCTGCTGGCCAGAGGATGCCATCTGGGTTTTGCTCACGGTTGCCTCCTCCATTTTCTCGTCGTCGGCTTCGATCGGTTCGGGCTCCTTCGCGGGTGTGATGATCGGCGCCGCCGTGGCCTTCGCCTGCGGGGCGACAGCACTCGAGGACGCATCCGCGCCCAGGCTCGATGACGAGGTGAACTCCTCACGGCGCCTCTGCCATGACTCGCGGTTTGTTCTGACTTCCTGTTCGAGAACGCGGCGAAAGGTCAGCCTCTTGGATCTCTTGTTCAGCTTCACGTATCCCCGTTTGATACAATCCAAGCTTTCGTTGACCGCGCCTCGGATGGCGGCTTGGGTTGGCGCCCCCCCCACCGCCACCCATCTGCGCCGTCACCATCCCGTCGAACGTGAGGTAGGTGTAGGTCTGGGTGCTGGCCCTCACCGTTTCCTCCAGCTTGATGCGGGACTCCTGTCACGAGCGCGCTAGCTTTTTTTTATATTAAAATATCAAGACATACATCTATATATGTATGCATACACATATATATATATATGTGTGTGTGTACCGACATGCGTGCACCATGCTGCAACATGTATGTATATAAGTGCGTATGTGCGCATGCACGTGCCACCCATATAGTGACCCACACGTTCGTGTGAACAAATACATAAGGTTGTGTATATGTGTGACATTGGGTATACATCTACATTAATGTATGCACATACCTCCCTCACCCTATCCATCCGTGCACCAACATATACCCGTTCCTTCCCGACCGCCATTAATTCATCGCATGCCCATTGCTCTATATGTCTCTCTCCCGATATCTATGTGTGTGCTCGTAGTTGGTATCAGGAGGCCTCAGGGAATGTGGAGGATGTAGATGGTAGCACGCACCTCGCAGACAATCCATATTGAGCTCGCTATGTGTAGGCTCGGACTGCGGGGAGGTGCGCAGCTAGTGAGGACAGGAGTTGCGCTGCTGTCGGGAGAGTGGGGTGATTGCGAACGTTGGAGGAGAGAGGGTGATAACATCTATATGTTAAGTTGGTTATGCAAGAGCGTTGGACGTATATTATATCCAATTTCCGCCCGTTCTCACACGTCTGGGGTCAAGTGCAAAAGCGGTCGTCCTTGTACGCCTCGTATTCGCCCTTGCACCATTGGGCCCGCATGTTTTTTTTTTTCTCCGTCTGCCCCGCGGCGTCGTACTTCTTTTATTCATCTTTCTGACCGCTGAGCTGAAGCCAGCGCCAGTACCTGCGCCCCAAAGCGTCTTGAGATCCGATCTTGTGGGACCCCTCTGTGGCTGCCCATTCGAGGAACTCATCCCTCTCCTCATTGAGGAGCGCCTTCGCGGCCTTCCCCTCTTCGGTCATCCCGTCCTCAGGTTCCGAAGCCTCCCCGAGCTTGGCCTTCCCCGACTCCGCGAATGCCATCATGAGCTGCTCTTCGAACTGTTGGCCCTAACAGGCCGTTTCAAAAGCATCCCTCTTTCATTCGATTCTATCCCATCAATGCTCTCACAATTGCCCATAATTAGCTCGGGGCCTCATCTACGGGAACCACACGCAAGGGACATTCATTGTGAGTGTTGGCGCGGCTAGTGAGGGGAGACGGGCAGGGGGACTGTGAGGGCAGATTCGTCGATCTAAAAGTGGGCCATTCGATGCGAGTGTAATGGAGGTGGAGGGCGAGTGGAAAGGCAGGGAATGGGGATGACCTGGCAGGGGGGAATGAAAGGAGCCTGGATGTGAGGAGGGCGGAGAGGGAGGATAGGAGCAATGACGAAGTGCTCATTGGAACACAGGAGGGTGGAACGGCGACTGCCAAACAACAGTTAGACGAGTCCTGGGGGATCTGCTTCGGGTCGATGGTGGCGGTGATGCCGTTCTTGATATCAATGAGGTTCTCGTTCACCATCTCGAGCTCGGCCTGGGGGGTAGCATGAGCGCAAAGAGCGGGGCGTTGGCACGGCGAATGCATTCGCAGAGGCATGCAGGCACAGATCGAGATCGGCTCGGAGGGTTGATGGGGGGAGGGAATCGGAGGCGATGGGGAGGCGAAGGAAAGGGTATGAGGACAGGAGGGATGAGAGCGTCGGGACTCAGATGACGGATGGATTTGCGACGATGTCAGCACGCTCGGCGCTCCTGGTCTCATCCTGGCGCAAGTGCGTCGCGGCCTGGACGGGCGAGGATAAGGATGAATAGGATGAGGAGAAGGAGATGGAGAAAGAGGGGTGCGGAGGAGGAAGAGGCGGTGGAGAAATACACTAACTATAGCATCGCAAGATGCCTACAATTCGTTTCGCGTTATCGTCATCTCCGTCGTCATCATCTTCAACATCAACGTCATCTTTGACAACGCTCTCCGTCGTCGTCGCTATGCCTATGTACTTCGTACCGCTACAGCCTAGTGCACGAGTCTCGGGCAGCGCCTTACTCGGAATCGCTGTTTGGTGGCGGGCCGGCCCTAGACACGGGCGGGCTGATCCTAGGCTTCTTTGATGGCGTCACGTCCTGCTGCTCCGAGCCACCTGTCGCGGCCGAAGCAGCCGAGCCCGTCGAGATGACAGCGTCATCTCCTGAAACTGTGGCGTCGGTCACCCCGTGCATCACGGCCATGTTGTCATCGTGCTGTTTGTTATCTTCCTCAGCTGCAATCTGGGAAGACTCGCCGTGGCTGTGCTTCTTGGGGTCGGACTCGTAGCCTGATGGCGTCTCGGGAACGGTCTCTGGCTGTGTCTCTGCCGCCGCAGGGCGCTTCATCTTGATTATTTCCCTTTAGCCTTGCCAGTGGGGTTGTTCTCGCTGCCCTCCCCTTTTGCTTTCTTTACGATGGCCTCGTGCTCCTTGATCTTATCCGCTTTCAGCCGCTTGGCCTCCTCAAGGTCGATCTCACCTCTGCTCATGCGCTCTGCAATGGGGTACGCCCACTGGAGGCCCGCCTTCTCCAACACTGGGAGCTCGTTTACCTCGTCGATGCTCCTGTCCTCATTGCCGTCGGTCCTGAAATGGGGGACGTCGATCTGCAAGATCTGCCACCCAGAGTGCTTGAAGCTGATCAAGCGCTGCTTGGGCTTGTCTCTGACGTTGTTCCACCGAAGGCTGGTACTGAGGTGGCCTCCTTCAGGGTGGTCGCCGCTGAACTCGCACTTCTCGTGCCCACTGGTCTTCTTCGACGGAGGCTTGCAGGCCGCAGCTGATGCTGTATAACTTGCGACTGTGGTTTCCGCAACTTTGTGGACCATGCCGTCTCCGAAGATTGCATTCATGGGGTCTGTGGGGCACCCGTTCTCGGGCGGTTCCATTCGTGCGCAGTCTTCGTCGTGAGTGCTCCTCTTACTCCCCCTCGGGCGCCGACTGGCAAGGCGCGTCTCGGGGTCGTAGGAGAACGTGTAGTCCTCGTAACCCAGCGCGGCTCCTGCAGGCTTCTTCTTCACTGGCTGCCTTTCGGTTCCTTGATCGAGTGCATTCTTCATCTTGGGCCCCGTCCCAGCCGATGCCGCCTTTCCTTTCGAATCATATGTAGCAGCGTCGGCCTCTTCCTCATCCTCCACTGCCTCCTCTTCCTCCTCTTCTTCGTCCTCCTCATCTTCGTCGAACTCGTCCTCCGCCTCCTCCTCCTCTTCGCCCTCTTGACTGTGTGCGGCCTCCTCCTCGGCCTTGGAAGCTGGTGGCTTCGAAGGGCGGCGGCCCGTCCCTCCTCTCCCCGACCCAGCGCTGCCTTGGCTCTCACCGCCGCTGGGAGCGGAGCCAGTCGCTCCTTCCTCGCCAGCGCTATCATCGTCTCCATCAGCCAGGCCTAAACTCCTGAACCATCTCGGGGTGCCCGTCTTCTTGCACCTGTATTGGGCCGCATGCCTGCACAGCGCCCGCGTGCGGGCGGCCATGGTCTCGCACCAGTCAGTCTTCTCGTGCGAGGTCCTGAAGGCGAAGCGCTGCGCCACGTGCTTGGAGGCATGCTGCGTCTCTATCTTCTTGAAGCTCAGGCTGGACCGTACGGCGATGAGGTCCTTGATTATGTCCTTATGGGACGTCATGAACGCCCTGTTCATGCCACCTTCGATCTTGTAGGTGATGGAATTGACCTTCTTGATGTGTGAGTCGAGCGCATTCGCGATGTTCTTAGTGTCGCCATCATCAGCCATTGAACCTCGCCGCGAGTGCGAACGAATGGAGGCTAGCGTTGCAAGCCTGAATTTAGGCTCGAGCCAACATTTCTACGGATCGAACGAGAGCTGCGATTCGTGCTAGGGCCAAGTTCGCCCATAATCACCACTCATGGTCTGCCTCACTCACGCTCAGACTCACGCAAACTCTGAACACTCACTAAGAGACCAACTCATACTCGTTTTCACCCATAATCCGACCACGCGAAACATTAACCATACAGAGCATGTGCCTAAACTGTGAAATTGGCCAGGGGTGTGACACGGGCCAACTCCGAGCAAGAGGAGGGGGGGCATGAGGTGGAGATGGGGCAGCAGCTGGATGAGGAGGTAGGGAATGAGGAGAGGCAGAGGAGGAGGGCAAAGGCATGACGGAAGAAGGGGGGGGAGGGGGATCATTTCGGGGATGAACAAGGGTCAGGGCCGCATCTTAGAAGTTCCCGTCTAGGTATTGTCGTTGAGAATCCAGCCTGCTCTCCAACCGACCTTCCAAGGTGGACCCGCTTTCCTCTCCATCGTTTCGTTTCCTTCCCTCCTGCTAGTCCTTCCCTCCCCCTCTACTTCATCGTCGTCGCGATCTTGATTAGTTGCTGATCGTCTTCATTGTTTTTTTTATGACCATCCTCACCCTCCTCCCTGCATCTCCTTGTCCCCCTGGCCGCTCACATCCCCCCCCGCCTCTCATTCATCCTACTCCTTTCCCTCGTACTCCTTGGCCACTGTCTCCTGCCGTTGCGGCTCGGGCCTGGAACTTGTTCGCAAACTCAGCCTCATCATCAAGTTCGGGCGCTTCAGCCGCCGCCGCCTGGGAAGGGGGCGGCGCGGGCGGATGGGCGTGGAGCGTGAGAAGGAAGCGAGGGGATTGAGAATTAGCAGACGGGGGATTCAGTTGGAAGGGGAGCAGAGATTGGCGAGGGGATTCAGTTGGAAGGGAACGGGTGAATCTGGACAATGCGGTATAGGATGTGGAAAGGGTGAGCCTGCAGAACTCCCACTCGAGGCTGATACATACCCTCGTATTTCCGCTTGTCCTCCCTGCTGCTGCTGCTCCTCGTTATTGCCCTGTCCTCATTCCCCTCTCCCCTCCTCCTCCTCCTCCTCCTCCTCCTCCTCCTCCTCATCCTCCTCCTCCTCCTCCTCCTCCTCCTTCCCATCATCATCCACTTTACCATTGCCACCATCATCATGGTCATAATAACCACCACCACCACCATCACCATCGCCGACGCCATCAACATCATCGTCACCATCGTCACCATCATAAGCCAGCCTCGACATCGTCGAAACCATCGTAGTCCTAGCAAGTCCTGTCATTACCATCCTCACCTCATCCTCCTCCGTTCCACCGTCGTTCCTCTTAGTTTTTACCCTCATGATCCTGATCACCCCCCTATCCCAGCCTCGGCCAGAGCTCCAGTGCTCGCTGTGACCGTCTCCGCCTCCGAGGGCGCGGGCGATCCGGGGGCGGCAGGGGCCAGCTGGCTGCCGCCCTGGGGAGCGGGGCAAGGCGAAAGCAGCAGCTGAGGAGGAGGAGGAGGAGGAGGAGGAGGAGGAGGAGGAGGAGGGAGGAGGAGGCGGAGGAGGAGGGAGGAGGAGAGGAGGGGGAGAGGAGGGGGAGAAGGAGGAGGATAGGAATGGAGGAGGGACGAGGCGTGTCCTCAGCCTCGCGCAGCGGCGTGTCCATGTCCAGCTGGATCGGGGGCAGCTCTCGAACCTGGCTGGCCCGTCGGGTCTCCCTCGTCATCCTGCTCGATCTTCCAGACTCATCGTCTTCCTCATGCTCCCATCGCTTTCTCCGTCTCCCGCTCATCCTCCCTCTCCTCTCGCATACATTGTGTCTCCTCTCTCCTCTGCCCTCCATCCTCTCTCCTCATATTCCATCTATCCTCTCGCTTCTCTCGTCTACCCTCCCTCACCCCTCGTCTCTCCAAAATCGCCCCTCCTCCCTCCTCCCTCCTCTCCGCGGGAACCGCCCGCGCGTCAGCGCCCACCGCGTCGATCGCGTCGTTGGGCCTCGCGGCGCTGCGCACCTGGGCCGAGGGGAGGATAGATAAAGGCGAAGGCCCAGAAACGTGGGAGTGGTGGACGTGGGAACGAGGAAGAGGAGGATGATGAGGAGGAATAGGCAGAAGAAGGAGGAGTCGGATGAGTTTTATAGGGAATGAAGGAGCAGGAGGGTGAACAGCAACAGTATTGGCGAGGAGGGACGTGAGGATTTTTTGGAATTGGATAGGAGGGAGATGAGAACCACGGGGATGAGGAGGAGCAGGAGGCGGCGACAACGGATGAAGGGGAGGACAACGGCGAGGAGGAAGGGAGTTAACAGTTGCTGCTCCTGTTGCTGCTCCCGCTGCTGATGTTGCTTCTACTCCTCCCGTTTTTCCTTGTCCTCCTCCTCCTCCTCCTCCTCCTCCTCCTACGTCCTCCTCCTACGTCCTCCTCCTACGTCCTTCTCCCTTGTCGTTCCCCAGTCGAGCCTGCCGCGGCTGCCGCGTCTCGCTCGCCATCGCCGCGCGCCCTCGCCCGACCTGGCTCCGCTCGAACCACGCGACTCGGAGCGGGCAAAGGCGGGAGAACAACACAGAGGCAACCTCGTTCCATCCCTTCCCCTATCCCTCCTCCTCCTCCTCCTCTCCCTTCTCCTCCTCCTCCACCTCCTCCACCCCTCCTCTCCATGCAACAGCCAGCTTCGCACAGCTTCGCACGTGCGGATTCCGGTAACTCGGGTGACGGACGGTTTGGCCAATTGGAAAATAGAAAATCTAGAACATTTTCCTAATTTCTGTCAATAAGTTTTCTGTGTTTTTTGTTTGTTTCTATTTCCCGCGGGCGTTTTCAGGTTTTTCTTAAAAATAGAAAAAAGAACCTCAGGGCTTTTGAAACGTATTATAGCATATGTATAACCTACGTATAACAGAGTTATAGCCTACTTATAACTATTGGTAAGTCGTTGTAACAGACCAATTCTTTCCGGCAGCAGGCCCCCAAAGACCAGGACGCAGATAAACCAGGACGCGGACAACCAAGGAAACGACGTCCTTTCCTGCAAAGTCACGTTTTTCAGCACCCGTGCATATTTTGTTTGCTGCGCTGCAGGATTCGTGTGTGTGTGTGTGCGTGTCCGGGTTAATGGGGGGTCTCGCAGGCTTTTGGGGCCTGTGTCCGGGTTTATTCTGGAAATGTTGCAGTGCAGTATTTTGTTCACGCCGCCGTTTGGAAAAATTGGTTTCGAGGGATATTGGGTGTCCGGGTCTAGCGTGTCTGGGTCTACGGGGCCCTGATGTCATTGGGTCGCTTGTGGCCCTCCGCTTCTTGGCGCTGGGCCACACCCCTTGCCCCTCGACATGCGTGGGTCGCTCGGGGCCCCTCCTCCCCCCTCGGCGCTCTGCCCCGCGTCTGACTCGGGGTCTCTGGGGCGTCCGTCTCGGCTTTCTGGCCCCTCAGCCCGCGGCCCTTCCGAGGTGGCGCGCCAGCCTGCAACCACCCGGCCGGCACCCTTCTCGACACCAGTCCCTGGCGGTGTCTGGCGATCCGGATTCTGGTCCGTTCAGCGCCCGCATGGCGTTGGTCGGTGCCTACCGGGGCGTGCGACACGGCCGCCATTTGCATCCACGGTGCCATGGTCTTGGCGCTGGATTTCGTGGTAAGGTCTACCGGTGGTTTCCACCCTCTGCACGCTCGAGGTGTCGTACTACCTGAGTTCCGCCATTTGGTGTTGCGGTTCGCCTGGTCGATGGCGCTTTCCTCTGAGCGACAGCGAGGCCCGCCTCCCGTTTGTTCAGCCCCCCGCTGTCCTCCCTCTTGTCTTCTTTCCCTCTTCCGTCTTGCGCAACTTAGGCCGCCGCTTAGTCAGTTGCGCCCTTGGGCGCCGCCCGACTGCTCTCGGCGCTGTGGCGATCAAAAAGTATGCCCACCAGTCCATCCAGAAACGATGTCCAGGCGAGTTGAGGTGATCAGGGAAGTATTGGAGCAAAGAGGGGGACGACCGAACCGCGCGAAGGAGGGAGGACGAGAAAGAGGAGGCTGGATGGATGGATGAGGAGTGGGGAACATGATGAGGAAGAGGAGGAGGAGGAAGAGGAAGAGAAGAAATATGAAGAGGAAGGAAAAACAGGGTGATGAGGGCAAGCGAAAAGGCCAGAGGTCCCTTGAATGCTTCTCGGAGCCTCTTGGGGTATCTCTTCGGCGCTTCTTGGTGGCCTCTTGGGACGTCTTGGGTGTCTCTTGGCGGTCCTGGTGGGTTCTTGGGCGTCTTGGGTGGCCTCGGGGTGGCCTGTTGGGGCAGCTTGGGGTCGTTTGGGGGGCCTCTTGGGGCCTTCTGGGGCCATCTTGGGGCTATTTTGGGACCTCAGGGGCCTCTGTGGCGCTTTTTGGGGCCACCTTGAAAGAATCGACCCCGAGTGGGGCCAAAACCTTTTGGTAAAACCAATGATTCGGGCTTCTTCGCCGAGTCCTTGTTGGAAGCCTTGACCGCTCGCGACTGGCCCCGTCCAGGTCCATGGGAGGGGGCAGGGGGGAGGGGTCAAGAATCCTTCCCCGCCCGCAAGCCGTCTCGCTCACTCCCACCAGCCTTCCCAACACATACGTAGCACCCGAATCTGGCCCGAGCCTCAGCATATGCAGCAGTCGTCTAGGGATGGGCAGCTACTGGGGGCCAATCCGCCGCCGCCGCCGCCGCCTCCGCCGCCGCCGCCGCCGCAGCCGCCGCCGCCGCCGCCACTGCCCGGCGCCGCTGCCCGCCGCCGCCGCCCCCGCCGCCGCCGCCGCCGCCGGCGCGCCGCCGGGGGAGGGGGTGCTTATTAATAGAGAGCAGTGGTAAACCCCTCCCTGAAGGGGACGAAGGAGGCTGGAAAAGGAGCCGCCATTGACCACCTGCGCCTAGAGGGCTGGTGGGATTCACGCGCCACCGCGCGGGGCAGCCCAGGGGGCACGCCGGGGACCCCAAGAGAGTTGAAAATCGGAAGTCCGTGCCTTATGAGAGACCTCCTCAGAAGTGAGGATTGGCGCTTGGAGGATCTGGCAAAGGGCCTGAGGACTCGGGCGATCGCAAACATGGATCAGGGGGGCGTGGATTAGCGGCGGGTCCCGTTCCCATTGGAAATCGCGGATCTCGGCCGCCGAGCGAGGCGGCACCGGCCGCATTTCGGGGAGGGCGCCTTCCCCGATACATGGATTTGGCGACCGCGCGCCAAATCCATGGATCGCTAATCCATGTTTGCGTGCCCCCGAAGGACGCGCGCACTCTGTACCCAGAGGCACGGTGGCGCGTATATAGCAGTTTTCACACACTCCAGATGCCCCTCTCATTATGATCAGCCCTGTACCGTGTCCTCATGTCAGCATATGGGTCCGCTGATGGCCAAGCTCGGCAGCGTTCGCCCGTGGACCTGGGACCTTCCGGTGGCAACCTCGGAGCATGTAAGGATGACGAGTCGCGCGCCAGTGTGTGTCTCGTGGCGAGCGCTTGGGATAATTTCACTGATCGCCGCGCCTGCCAGCAGTTCCGTCGGCGTTGGCCTCAGCGATCCCAGCATGCAGGACTTGTCGGCTCGACCGCGTGATGCAGTAGTCCCATATTCGGGACGATCGAAGTGGGTACGGAAAGAAATGGTACGGTACAATGCCCAACAGCAGTTCCTCCTCATATTGAACAGAATTCGCTGTCCGCGCCGCCGCAGACGCTGTTTTTTGAAGACAAAACGCCGTCTGCCCAACAGCGGCCGCTGTCGGTTTTGGACGACATTGGGTGTTCGGCATTGTACCCATTTTTTTCCGTACCCATTTCGGGTGTCCAAACATATGTTGTTCGTCGGTGCACGCATCTATTGGGCAGTGGGACGTGTGCAGGCGGAGTCATTTGCGTGAGTAGTTGCGTAGGGTATCGATTCCATTGGACGTCGTGCCGGCCAGAGGTTCAGAGCCCGCACAGATAGCCCGGACATGCCCCACTCCTCTTTTGCATTTCCTGTCCCCTGGCGGAGTGAGAACCGTGGAAGCGGGAAGAGGCGGCAGCAGTCACGGTGCGGCTCGGGTATGAACATGTGGGAGGCAGGGGTAGGGACGCTGAGTTCGGAGAGCAACGGTAGGAGGGAGGCAGGAACACACACGCAGACCGAGGAGGAGGAGGAGGAGGAGGAGGAGGAAGTCACGCTACAGGTCCTGGAAGCCCAGGTGCAGCAGGCAAGAGCAGTAGAGAGTTGGAGGTCCTCGCGGACTTTTCGGGCCGGCGCCACATCCGCACCCCGCCCTCCGCCCACGTTCTCTCCCCGGCGCGCGGACGCTGGCGGCCCCGTCAGTGGTGCGGGTGTGGCTACCCCAGAACTGCGCGCGGACCTTGACAGTTGATGTTCATGTCTTGTCCTGGTATCGGGAGAATCGCGTCGAAGGAAAGGGGGGGGATAGGAGAGGGGAGGGTACAACATCTTGTGCATGCAGCTGGTGACGGCCCCGCCGCTAGGCGCTTTCCTCCATTGATTAGGAAGCCATCAGTGCCCCTCCCTCACCGGAAAAAATCACAACGCTTTCGGCGCGGCCGCCTGGGCGGAAGCGGTATCCCCCGCAGAGTCATCCTCCTCCTCGTCCTATTATTTTTCCTCCCGCAGAGGTCCCCTGAGGTCTCCAGAGATTCTTGGAGGCAATTTCTGGTTTGTTTTCCATTTGTATTTTGGTGGCCTTTCGACGTACCTTTTCTTTCAGGTCTCCTTTCCCATGTACGATGTGCGATTTTTGGTTTGGGCTCGCGATATCGCGGGAGGGGGGCGCCGAAAGTGACTAATCCCCGAACAGTGTTTGCACTTAGGGGTTCTTGAATCGGTGTCTAGGGGAATTGGGCCTGTTCGTCGATTTTGCGGCGACGAGGCTCTGGGCCTGACCGTCGGTCTGGCGGCTCTGTTGTTGTCGTCACCGCCCTGTCACCGCCTCGTCGCCGCCCGACGTCTGGGTCTGACCGTCGGTCTGGTGGCTATGTAGTCGTCGTCGCCGCCCCGTCGCAGCCTTGTCGCCGCCCGTCGTGTGGGCTTGACCGTTGGTCTTGCGGCTATGGTGTCGCCATCGCCGCCCCGTCCCCTCGTCGCCGCCCCGGTGCACCCCCTTCCGTTGCAATCCCATCGGGTCAACAACATCGACGTCACCACATAGATCGTCCTTTTCAGATTACTCGGATCTCCCCCCCACCGGACTCAACGGACCACTTTGTCGTATTGGAATGTATGTATCATTCCACCCGATCGTCCATCGTCCATCCAGCTGGCTGGCAACGCCCCCCCATTCATCTTTTGCAACAGTATCATGCACGTGCATTCGTTCATCATAAATCATCAGTTTCCCCCAACACTTTGCAACACATGAAACAAAATGCACACGCACGCGACAACGCGCGCGCATGCCGAAATCATTCTAGAACCTTGCGTTGCAGACAGGATCTCAAAATCGAGAGCCACGAAAGCATGGATAACATTTCATTTTGTCGTAACAAGAGCGTTCCCCAACAATCTGCGCCCGCGCTGTTTCGATTTCTTGGGGAAACAATTTGTTGTTCAACATGTTCCTAAAATGCTACATGTTGCTAAAATGCTACCACACGGGCCTCTCGCGCGCGCATGTCGAAATCGCCCGTGCTGTCTCAGGAAGTCCGTGGCAACAAATGGGGCGAAGTTCACACGTGCGCGTCGCCGCGCGCTCATGCGGAAGCCCTTCAAGACCGCAAGTCGTGTTCATTCTAACGCCCTTGCGCGCGTGCTGGGGGGGGGGGGGGGGCGCCACCCGTTTCAAACATTACCACGCGGACCACTCGCGCGTCGGCCACGCGGGCATGTCGAACTCATTCAAGAACATTCATCGCCGACGCGGGGACATCGTCATCGTAGCCGTCACTGGCCTTGCCGTTATCATAGCCACCATTGTAATTTTCGCCAGTCATAGTTTCGTCTACCGTTGTCGGCGTCGCCATGATACCGCGCCCACCGACTCGCACCTCAGCGCCCGCTGGGAATTGCCCAGCACTCAGTGTTACCGCGGCCTCGTCGGGCGCGCCGAACTAACTGGCGGTTGTGCGCGCGAGCCTGCGCGGGCTAGCGTTGCAAGTATGCATCTTAGACCGGATATGTATATATATGTATATATACATATATTCGTAACATGGCTGTGATCATCAGCATCGTCATCGCCATTACCATGTTTACCATTACCATCGCCATGCGCCGAGTACGCGAAGTGATGGTGCCTGCGGTGGAGCGCGCATGTGCCATTTGTGTGATGATGTCTTCAGCGAAACGCTCAATTTGTCAAGCTCCCCCCCTTTTCCCGTTCTGGCTGCAAGTGCCCCCAGATTCCCTGAGTTCACGTCCGGCAGCTTCTCGAGGATGTCTCCAGCAATTCGCTCGGTTTTTGCATTTGGCGTTGCGATCTGCCAGGTAAAGCGTATAATCTCGCCGCGGCCCAGAACTTTCATCTCCCCTCCCTGTGATCATCGGGGGCGCGGAGTAAAATCTTGATTTGCGCATGTACATGCACGAACAGGATTGCCCCAGCGTGGTTTCCAATGGGCATGCCCGCGCCCCCCCCCCTCCCCCGGGTGTTTTTATTCAGGGGTTCGTTTGTTCGACATGTTCACCGCGTTTGATCAATCAGGCCCCTCGCGCGCGCGTCGAGATCAGTCGAGCGCCCTTTCGCGCGCGCTGGCGGGGGGGGGGGGGGGGCGCGATCCCCGTCGCAGACTGCCGCGCGGGCCACTCGCGCGCATCGGCCGCGCGCGCGCGCCTCGAAATCCGCCCGGCATCATTGTCGCCGACGCGTGGACATCATCGCCGTCGCCGGCGCGATCGGCGCGGGCGCCGTCATTGCCCGCGCCGTCGCCATTATCATCACCGTCGCAAGCGTCGCTGCCATCGCCATCGCGCCCGTCGTCGCCGACGTCGCCGCGACGCCGTGCCCGCCCGAGTCGCCGACCCGCGCTGGCGCGCCCGCGCGCCCGCGATGCCTGCGAGGCACGCTGGGGCGCCCCCAGCGGCCAGCGCCGCCGCGGCCGCGTCGGTCGCGCCAGACCAGCCGGCCGCTTTTCGCGCGAGCCTTCGCGCGCTAGGGCGGCCTCAACGATGCGCCAGTCGGCGCCGAGCTGCCATCGCTATCGCCCCCGCATGGGTTTTGAAAACCAAATTCGGGCGGGCGGGCGGTGCGATAGCGCGCGCAGTGGATTGCGTAGAAAAAATGCGAACAAATTTTCATGTCACCAAATAGGTCTGACCCCCCCCCTCTCTCCCCGACTTCTCGACCCCCCGGGAGATGTCAAATTTACATGCGATTCTGCTCCGTCGTTCATTCCAGGCGCCTGCTCGTTCCGCCCCGGCCAAGCCGGCGTCGACCCCCCCGCCCCCCCCCCCCCCCCCTCTACTCCGCACTCTCTCATAAAATAACAATGCGCGCGCGTTAGTTTATCAGAAGCCTTCAATGTGCAACGGCCCATTGCGACGGAAAGACGAGTGCACCCGCGCGCGTCGCACCGCGCAAAATCAAACCTCAGGCCCCGGGGGGTTCTATAATCGAGCGCCCCGAACGCATCTCAAACGCGCGACGTTGCAGTTCGATGGTGAAAAAATCTGCGAGCGCGGTGTCGCGAATTTGCGAATCGCAGGTTCAGCGACATCATCATGCAACGCGA
This sequence comes from Prorocentrum cordatum, assembly GCA_963575745.1. Taxonomy (NCBI): domain Eukaryota; class Dinophyceae; order Prorocentrales; family Prorocentraceae; genus Prorocentrum; species Prorocentrum cordatum. Next base: position 143,612 of record CAUYUJ010019469.1, read on the forward strand.
CTTAACGGGCCTCTCGCGCGCGCAGGTCGACATCTAAATCATTCGAACGGTTTTGCGCGATCGCGCCGATGGGGGGGCGCGAACCCTGTTAGAGACACCGCGCGGGCCAGTCGCGCTCGTCGGCCGCGGGCGCGCGTCGGAATCCCAATAGGGCCATAACCTTTTGTCGTCGACGCGCGGGCGCCGCCATCGTAATCGGCGCGATCTGCGTCGCGGCCGCCATTGGCTGCGTCGTCTTCGTCGTCGCCAGCGTCGCTATTTATTATCGCCGTCGCGTCGCCATGGCGCCGCGCCCGCCCGAGCTATCAAGTCGCGCTGGAGCGCTCGCGCGCCGGCGCGGCCTGCGGGTCGGCGGGCAGCTTCTGGCGCGCAGCGCCGCCGCGGCTGCGTCGATCGCGCCAGACTAGCTGGCCGCTCCGCGGGCGAGCCTTCGCGCGCTAGCGCGGGCGCGGCGACGCGCCAGTCGGCGCCGAGCAGCCAGCGCAGTCGCCTCCGTGGGTCTTGCAAACCAGGTTGCGGGCGCGCGGGCAGGGCGCTTGCGCGGGCTGTTTAGGCGGCAACCCACTGCGGATTAGAAGTGCATGCGCCGCGAAAATTAACCGCGTAGATTGCGCGACCTACGTTGCGCCGCATATATTCTTCTTTCCAGAAAGAAAGTCGGATCTCCTGCGCCGCCGTCCCTGGGCTGATCGTCGGCTTCTTGCGTTGCGCAGGTGACAGACCATTCTGCCTATTAGTTCATTATGAAGTTGAGTTCCTACAATTCAATCAAAGCCCGACATCCCCCCGTTCCCGTCAAACGCCGCGACGCCCGCGCAATCGTTTATCAATGACCACCAGTTTCCAAGGATTCCAAGCACAAATCATGGATAATTCGACACGCTGGCGTTGTCGCGCGCGCACGCCTGACGTCTTTGGAAAGTGCGAGGTTTCGCGCGGATAGCCAAACTGTCCAACGACCCGCAGGTTCCGCGCTCGCCCTTGCGAGTTCGTCGGGAAGTCAAACGGGCATCTTCATTCGTTCCATCAAATTCGACGCAGTGGCGCGCGCGCGTCGCAATCATTCTTGCGCGCTTCCTTGTTTTCGGGGGGGTGGGGCTCAAGCCCTTCTGGCCCAAGCATCTGCTGAGCCAGATCACCTTGTGCTGTTACCATTTGTGTGCTGGCTTGAGAGCCTCCTTCTGGAGGTTAAAGCAAGGTCTCACGATTCTTTCACCACCTCAGCCATGGCGCCGGCGCCCAGTGCTGTGGCTCCTTGGAGGCGCTCTGCAGCTGCTCCTGCTGACGACGACGCCGCTTGGTCCGCTTTCTCGGCTAACGGGAAGACGTGGACATGCGGCAGTTGCGGCTGCAAGCGCAACAAAAGGTCGTGGTGGTTCTGCAAGCATTGCAAGAAGTACCGTGCTGCACCCGACCCCGACACGTATGCCCCCCCCTCGTGGGGAGGCAGTTGGCACTCGAGCGGGGCGGGAGGACACAGCGGCTGGCCTGGCCTCCCGCTACGTTCTGGACCTCAGTTCGACTCGAATGCAGGTCGTCTCGGAGGTGGAGGCGGTGCTGGTCAAGGCTGGGGTGCGCCACAGCCTGTGGATCACGGCAACACCTCCATTCCCGAGTTGGAGAATTTGGTGGATTTGCTCACGAAGTGCGGCGACACGATGGGGGCGAGGAAGCACCAGTCCATCCTGGACCAGAAGCGCCGTGCTGCTGCTGCCCCAGCTGTTCCGCTGCAGGCCAAGGTCAACAAGGCTTTCCACGATCTTCGCCAGCTTCGTGAACGCACCGACAAGGCCTGCAATGTCTACGAGAAGATGGAGGCTGAGTTGGCTGTGCAGCGGAGCCGAATTCAGACCCTCACGAACGAGCTCAAGCAGGCTGAAGAGGTGCACACGGCCCTGGTGGAGCAGCTGCACAAAGAAGTCGCTCCCCCCTCGGTTCCAGGCCCGCCTCCCGCCGCTTGTTTGGACATTGCGGCCATCATCCAGGGCAAGGCTGAGGAGATCCCGATTTCGATTGACTCACTGCTGGCTCCTCAGCACGACTACGAGATCGCGGGCGATGACCTTGAGGAGGCAAATCGCAGGGCGCAGGAGCTCAAGCAGTCTCTTCAGGATGCTGTTCGCAAGTTGTTCGGAGATGCGCTGGTCAGGGCCAAAGCCTTCCAGGCTGACCAGAAGAAGATGCTCGAGAGGCTCGCTGCCAAGAGGAGGCGCCAGGGCGGAGACGAAGCAGCAGAGCCAGCTGCGGGAGACGGGGATCCCGTTCCTCCTGCCGCCGCCGCCGCCGCGGGGGGCGACAGCGGGGCTGCTGCTGGAGCTGCCTCCTCAGCCCCCCAGGCCGAGTCGCCAGGGGACAGCGTCGCGGCAGACCCTGATCGCGCAGATGCTCGAGCTCGTGCTGAACGCCTGCTGTCACAGGCTTCCCCCCCCGCAGCCGAGGGGCAGCGGGGGGGCACCGCGACAGCCTGACTTTTCATGCCCGAGCCACATCGACGGTCTTGGGCCCGTTCTTGCGGGCCAGCCGTCTTACTTGTCTAACTTTAGTCTCTCGGCCTCTCGGCCTCACCTCCGTCGTTTCCTCCGCTCCCGTGGTGCGTGTCCCTCAGGCTGTGGCCTGAAGGCTGCTGTTCGTCACACTTGCTGGAGGGCCAAACGAATTTTGTCTGGTGATGGTCAGAGGTTCGACTCCCTGCAGGTTACCCTTTCCAAGCCTGCCGATTTTGCTCGTCCTAGCCCAGCCTACCCAGTGTTAGCTGCGCCTGGCTCTCAGTACCCGATTGAGGTGGTGCCTGGCCCCAGGATCTCCCAGGCTCCCCTCCCGTGCTCTTCCCCTCCCCCTCCTGGCCTCCTGGAGCCTGAAGGGATGAGCTCGGTCGCTTTGTCTGTCCGAACTCTCAACTGCAACAGTTGGGGCACCCTTAAGAAGATGTTACCTCACACGCCTTCAGCGGTCCTGATGGTGCAGGAACACAGATTGGCGGGTAGTGAAGAAGTCGCCCAGGCCTCCTCCTGGTGTGCCCGCAATGGCTGGAAATCGTTGTGGACCCCAGCTACTCTCACGGATAAAGGCACGTCTGGGGGCACGGCTTTGCTTGTGAAAAGCTGGCTTGGTCTGTTTCCCCCCCCTTCTGGACACGCTATCGTTCCTGGTCGTGCTACTCACGGGATCATTCAGGTTCCTGGTGGTCTCAGCTACCACATGTTTTCGGTTTACCTGCATGATGGGGAAGGTCTGACTGAGCGTAATCTGGAGCTCTTGAGTCATGTTGGCGCCTGTGCTACGACGAGCTGCTCCAGCTTTGTCGTGGGAGGAGACTTCAACGTCTCTCCTTGCGAGCTGGAGAGCAGCAAGTTTATCTCCCAGCTTCAGGGCCAGATCATCATTCCTGGAGGTCACACTCATTTTGGTCAGGGGGCCCCCTCCACCCTCGACTACTTCGTTTGCAGTGGGGGGCTTGGGAAAGCCGTGGACTCCTGCTGGATCGATCTGACGACGGAGCTTAGTCCCCATCGTCCCGTGGAGCTTCAGTTCCACCGATCCCCCGCCACCCTCAAGGCCCTCAGTTTTAGGAAGCCTCCGCCGCTGCCGAGAGACCGAGTCATAGGTCCGTTGCTTCCCCCACCGTGCTGGGATCATGTGATCTCGCGAGCTCAGGCTGGTCTTGACGCTGTCGCCGCAGGCGACGCCGAGGCTGCCCTCAGCCACTTGTCGCCGGCTTACGGTGCGTGGGCTGATAAGGCGGAGGAGGAACTGGTCCACTTGTTGGGGGCGGATCTGGTGAAGGCTGGATGCAGGAGCAAGGGGCCTCAGCTGGTGTGGCGCAGCTTAGTGGGCCGAGACTCTCAGCCAAGGTATCCCGAGCACCGCGCCATCTGCTGGCTGGTGGCTCAGTTTCGCGCTTTTATGGGGCTGCTGCGGGCCGACCAAGGTTGTGGGAGCCAGGCCGCCAGCTTGCATGCTTTGCTTGCTAGCCCTCCTCCCGCGATTTCTCGGCACTCTAGCAAGTATGCCTCTTCTTTCAGCCGTGTTAAAGATTTTACTGCTGCTTTGCAGGGCGATCTCCGCCAGGCCCCTTCTGAGCAAATTGAGAAAGGTGATGAGCTCTTGTGCACCCTCATCACTGTCTTGGAAGGGGCCAATGGGGAGTATCGGTCCAAAGCGCAGTCTGACTGGAGAGCTTGGCTCACGGAGGGCCTCGATCAAGGGGCTCGACGGGTGCACGCGATTGTCCGTGACCCCACCCCCTGGGCCCCTACCACGACCCTCGCCAGAGATGGTTCTGTTGTTGCCGACCCCCTTTCTCTGTTGTCCCACGAAGGCACCAAGTTTGCCAAGTTTTGGGATGTCGGAACTGGCAATCCTGTGGGTTGCACGTTGGTGGAAGCTCTCCCCAGGGCCGATCCCGCTCAGTTGCGGGCTGTCAGCAAGAAATATAAGAGAACCTCGGCTGTCACTTATGACGGGTTCGATTGCCGTCACTTTCACCTTCTGTGTGACGACGGACTGGTTGCGCTTGGCATGCTCTTTCAGCTGATGGAGTCGGTTGGACAACTCCCGCGCCAAATTTCTGCGGTGTTGCTTGCCCTGCTCTCGAAACCCAGCGGTGGCTACAGACCGATAGGGGTGTTCTGCTCCTGGTATAGGGTCTGGGGACGCCTCAGGCGTCCCCTTGCCTTACACTGGGAGCAGCAACACCCCCGTCGGTACTGGGCTGCGGGGGCGTTTCGTGGAGCTGCGGATGTTGTCTGGCGTCAATCGTTTCGTGCTGAGACGGGGACCTCTAGAAAGGAAGAGAGTGCCAGCGTCTTCTATGATATGCTCAAGTATTATGAGACGATTGACTTAGACGTTTTAGAGCAGCGATGTCACCAATACAATTTCCCGTCTGTGCTGACCAGGCTTACCCTTTATGCGTATAGGTGTGGCCGCTTTGTCTCCATTGCTGGCATCCTGGATGGGCCGCACTTTGTGAGGAAAGGAGTCATTGCGGGCTGCAGCATGGCCACTACTCATATACGCATTTATGGTTTGTCTTCGTTCGATAAGCTCCCCTCTGTCCCCTCCGTTGATTTTGACATTTATATTGACGATACTGGAGTGTCTTGCACGGGGTCCAGAGAACATGTTGTTTCGTCTATTGTTTCCGTCTCTCTCGCTCTTCATCATGCTATTACTGATGAGAAGGAGATGAATTGTCAGCTTGCTCTCGACAAGATTTGTACCGTTGCGTCCTCCAAAGGCCTGGCCACCGCGCTGGCTGCGGCCTTGGGACAGTTTGGAGGCAAGTTCACTGCCTCGACTGTGAACCTCGGAGTCGACTACAGTGCTGGCACCTCTGTCAGGGCCTCAGGGCGGAGCTCGAAGCTCAAGAGCCGAGTGGCGCTGCTCTGCAGGAAAGCCCGTCGTCTCAAGCGTCAGGCAGGTTACCTTGGTCGCAAAGCCCTCAGAATTTTCGCTGCGGGCCCCCTCCCTGGAGGGGCCTATGGGGCGGACATCCTGGGGGTGAGCGACCAGGTCCTCCTAACCATGAGGCGGCAGGCTTTCAAGACTGTGAGGCCGTTTGCCAAAAGCAGGTCTCTCACGGCGGTCAGCCTGCTGTCGGAGGACCCGTGCTGGCGAGCTGCTTCGGCTCCCATCCTCCGTTGGAGCAAAGAGGTCTGGCTGGCCCAAACTCGCGAGTTCCCCTGGTCCATTCCTCATAGGGAGCTCCGAGACGGCTTCAGGAGTGTGTTTGCGCTGCCTAGGGTCACTTGGCCTACTGTTAAGGGCCCCGTGTCTGCCCTTCGCCTTACCCTCCTTCGCCTCGGTTGGACCATGGTTGACTATGCCACTATCTTGGACGACCGAGGTTATCGTTTGCAGCTCGGCCTGATTCCCCCCAAGCTGTTGGAAACTATGTGCAAAGAGGCCTACATGCGTGGGCTCGAGCGTGATCTTGGGGGAAAATGGGGGCTGGATTGCAGGGCGTGTTTGGATATTCCAAGAGCTGCTTGTGTCAGTAAGAAATTCTCCCCCGCGCAGAGGGGCTGGATTCGGGCTTGCTCTTGTGATGCCATTTGGTCTGCGGACAAGGCCTTGGCATGCGGGTATCAGGTTGATCCGCTTTGTCCTCTTTGCTCTGCTTCGCCCGACTCAGTGTTTCACAGGCTTTGGCAGTGCACGGCGACGGAAGTCCTAGAGTCGCGGACTCAGCTGGTCCCGGCCTCAGTTGTGCAAGATGCCATCGCCGTGTGGGCAGCTCAGGCGGAACCCGACCCTCATGTGCGAGCTCTTTATACCAGAGGAGCTTTCGCTCATCCCGCTGACGTGTTGCCGCGTCCTGTTGAGGAGGGAACGAATGCCCTTCAGTTCGTTTGGCATTGTGTCGAGCTCCCTAGCCCTGAAGGTCCCAGGGTCCCAGTGAACGGGGAGATGTGGGGGCACGTTTTTATAGATGGGTCCTGTCAGCGCCACCCGATCAAGGAATTGTCTAGAGCTGCCTATGCGATTACTATGCATGCTGAGGATGGCACGTGCCTTGGAGAGGCGAGAGGCCCTGTCTGGGCTCACCTTCCTCAGACGCCTCAGGCGGCTGAATATGCTGCCAGGTGTGTAGCCGCACAGTTCTTGGTGTTGCCGACCACTATTTATTCGGACTGTGCGAACGTTGTGTCTCACAGCACTTTGCCCTTGCCCGAGAGGTACTCGGGCAAGAGGTCTTATTCAGGAATGATCATGTGTGCCAACAACTTCGAGGGCCGCTTTTTGGAAGGAATTGTTAAGGTCAAAGCTCATTTAGATGTGCACCAGGAGGGCATCTCCGAGAGAGAACGTTTCCTCAGGCGTGGAAACGCTGATGCGGATGTGGGGGCGAAACATGCCCTTCAGCTTCACCCATCCGACCCGACCGAACTTGCCAATGTGGACAAGCTTGTGGAAGCGGCCAGGGGTTTTTGCATCCTTGCTGCTAACTTGCTTCCTCTTTGGCCTAAGCTCTCTCTCGACGTCCCCTACCTCCCTCCTCCTCCTGCTGAGCATTTAAGCTCCCGCAGTAAGGTTGGCCATCGTTGGGAAGTCTGGGCTGACGTCTGGAGGTGTGCGGTGTGCCTCCGCGGGAACAGGGGCTCGTCTCGGCCCCCCCCTGGAAGGTGCCCCCAGGATTCCAAGCTGCATGCGGCTAGGCAAGATGCCCTTGGGCATAGGACTGTTGCTTTCGACTGTTCAGACAAGACAGTGCTTTTCATATGCCTTAAGTGTAAATGCCACTCCACTGGTGGCAGGATTAGAGGCCTAGGAGAAGTTTGCAAGAAGCCCACCCGTGCGGGCCGCCAAGGTTGGGCCGCATTGTGCAAGGGTATTCACCCGCAGTACTCCAAGTCCAGCAAAGGTGTCACAGTTGACGACACCTCGCTCGTTCGTTGCTTCAACTCGTTTTTGGTTTCGAATCCTCAATTTTCGGAGGAAGATGTTTCTAGCCCTGTGCCCTCTGGCGCGTCTGGCAATGCGGCCAGCGCTGAAGGGCAAGAGCGCCCCAGCTTCACAGTTCCAGCTATTGCAGCCTCTGCCTGCGCTCATGCCAGCAGCGATGCGCCCAGCTCTTCCTTGAGTGATGTGGTCGCCTCGGCCTCAGCCACCAGGGAGTGCTTGGATCGCATTGCTGCGTCTCTCCGCTGCGAAGCGGAAGATTTGGGAACGGGTGGGACTGTGGAGGTGGGGTCGGGAGATTCGGATTGAATTTCAGTGTTCTCGCCTGCCTTTCTCTTTTGGCGGGTTTGAACCTTTCGTTCGTGCGTAGGCCTTCGGAGCCACTCCTTCTTTGAGTTTCTGTTCTCAATCTTATCCTCGGCCGTGCTTTGCTTCCTGGGCTTTCAGGCTGTTGTGGCATAGGTTGCTTCCCGCGACCTAAGCGGCGACCGCCTGTCCGCTTAGGACGCTCTCCGCGTTGCCGATTTTTCCAGCTGAGGGTCAGCTGGTGCCTGTCCTCGCCTGTCCGTCGCCTCTGTGACAGGCTTGGTTCTTGTTTGGCGAATTTACGAGCAGATCCGCTGCACTTAAGGGCCCCTTAAGTGCAGCGGGCTGTCTCGGCCTCCATCGCGTCGATGCTCGAGCTGGCTCGAAGGGGCCTGCATCCCAAGGCGGGCGAGCCCCTCGAGCCGCTTGTTTTCGCGGAGCTCGGGGTGCCTGCGATGCTCAGCAGGCGCCCGAGCCCGAGGCACCTGAATAGTGGGCGGGTGCGGGCGTGGGGCGCGGTGCGAGTGGGGACTGCCCGGCGTTGCGCCGTTAGTGACCCTCGCACCGTTGCTCCCCTGCCCCGCGCACGGATTTTTTCCAGCTGTGGGTCAGCTGGTGCCTGTCCTCGCCTGTCTTTCGCCTCCTGTGACAGGCTTGGCTCTTGTTTGGCGAGTTTATTTCTTTTTGTGCACTGTCTCTGGCATGTCTGCCAGACAGTGGGAGCCCGAGCCGAGGGTCGATCCGTGCGGGGAGGGGGCCATAGTGGGCGCTCCGAAAGGAACTCGCGAAGCCCCCTCCCCAAAGCGGCTCTCGCCGAGGCGAGGTCTTTCAGTGCTGGCAGGTCCCGCCCTGCCAGTTATCTGCACTTTGCGGTGGGTCCGTGGAGATCAAAAAAATTCGGGGGGGTGGGGGGGCGGGGGGGGGGCGCGATCCTTGTCGAACCCCCCGGCCGGGCCATTCGCGCGCGTCGGCGCTCTCGAATGTCGAACATCTCCCAAAACTTCCATCGCCGACGCTTGGGCGCCATCATTGTCAGTGGCGCAAGGAGCATCTTCGCGGTCACGCCGTCATTGGCCTTGCCGACGCCATCGTCGTCATTGTCAACATCATCGCCACAGTAATCATCGCCCGCGCCGTTTGCGACGTCGCCATGATGCCGCGCACGCTTAAGTCAACGAT
>CAUYUJ010019469.1:162500-172500 GCA_963575745.1 Prorocentrum cordatum
GCTTGCTGTCATGACTGCTGCTCTGCACTGCGTGCTGTACACATGCTCTGCCATGCCTGCTGGGGAGGGTCGTATCTAACATCTTATGTCAGAAAACCTCTGAAATACACTCGCAACTGCATTGTATGGAGTACAATTCACACTGGTGAAAAAGGGAAAGAAAACTGATTAAACACTCACCTTTATCTCATTAAAGAAAATCCTTCGCAGCTGCTCGTCGTTACATTGCCTGCTGTAAACACATGCCCGAGAGAAATGCGCCGGTCAATCGTCGCAATCAACCTCTCAAAGAATAGCTTCATTGCGAGGGGGGGGAAAGGTAGGAAACTAAGAGACAAGAACAGGATGCAAAACGTGTTTTGCCGGGGCTCACTCACTTTGGCCCTTCAGGCCTGCACGGGATTCCACCATCTCTTTCGTCACTTCCCAGCCTCGGGAGAAACCCTGCGTAGCATGAACATAACGTCCGTAAACTCCGTCGGTCTGGCCCACAGATGAGTAGTGCACGGGCCCTTGAACTCCAACGTTCCACTTGATATTGCTGATCTTCACCTTCTGCTCACGTTTATGCTTTGTCTTTCCTTCTGCCTGCTCGGGGCTTGGCTCTGGATGGGTCGCGCTCGTCTCCTTCTCGGACCACCTGTTGTACGTCATGTAGCATACTGCGAACAGGCCCACGATCATCAGGATGGTCGTCATGATTCCTTTGATGAACGTGCCGAGGGAAATCCTGATCACCACTTGCGGTGACATGGCCCACTCGAGCTCCATCACTGCCGTCGCCCTTGCGTCGTAGATCTCCACCTCGCTGCTGGCTGCTGTCGTCATGGATGCCATGGTCGCCATCGCCGTCATTGTGCTTATCTTCGGTCTTGGTGTGGCGAACCTCTTGGCTTTCTCCTGTCGGTCCTAGACGGTCTTCTTCTTGGCTGCCTGGAAATTCTCATCGAACTTCAGGCTTATCGTCCCAGTGCGCAGCCTGTCTGCCAGTAGTTGCCGCGCCGACAGCTTGGTGAAGCCGTCCGCGAACTGGCGCTCCGAGCTGACCCAGTACCAGCCCGTAGCACTTGCCGTCATACGCTCTTCGAGCACCTGCACTTCGATGCCCGTCTTCTTGTCGTCGAAGTTGTGCACGTGCGGCTTCTGGGCCGCGTCGTACAGCGCCTTGGCGTCCACCACCAATGCACTCCTTCCCAGCACCGTCATGGCGCTGTTGAGCCTCGGGTCCCTCGTCGGGTCGAGCATCAGGCTGTAGTGCGCCTCCACATGCTCGAGTGCGCCCACTCCTCCTGCTGCAGCTTGGGCTTCTCTCGCCAATGAGGACCTTCTCACCCTTGGTAGTTTCCACGATCGCCAGTCGACCACGGTGTACTTGATCGTCTCGCCGCTCAACACACTCCTGTGCGCTGCCAGGATGAGGTAGCCTCCCTGCGAGCTTCCATCACGTCGTACTGCCCATGCTGCGTCCGCCATACAAATAAACGCCACCTCGTTGGGATCGTCGCATATCTTGGGAAACAACTGGCACACGTCGCTGTTGGCCTTGGCGAACCTCAGCGTCTTGTTGGCCTCCACTAAGTCCTGCACGGTGGAGCTCTCGTTAATTGTACCTTGTCCGAGACTCACGCTGCACTGCAAGTGGGGTGCCGCCTGGTTGCTGGGCCACGCCGAACTGCCCATAAGTCCTCGTAGTTGTCGTCGCTCGCCCTCTGTGATGGCCAACTTGTGGTCGCTGGCCCTGCTCTTGGTCATCGTGATCGGCTTGAGCCCCTTGATGTAGGTCTCGCAGCTCATCTGATAATCTCCGTTTGTCGCCTTGGTGAGCTGGTTGCCGCAGAGGTCCATGGACGAGTCGCCGGCCACGTTCAAAGTGCCAGTCTCGGTGTCCTCCCACGTCCGGAAGTTGAAAACCTTCTTGAGCTCCTGGACGCGCGCCGAAAAGCACGCCTGGCCCTCCTTGTTGCTGCCGCCTCCTAGCATGTCGTCCACATGTAGACCGATAGCGCCGTCGAAGACCTTCACATTCGTCTCGTCCAGCCGTTAGCTCAGAAACAGGCAGGGGTCCAGCGGGTGAACCACAAAGCCGCGCCCGATCATGCGGTCCGTGGCCTCCTCCCACCAATGTCTCGGCGCGTCGCTCAAGCCGCACATGCTCTTGAGCAACCTCATCCGTGTTCCAGGTTGGTTGGTACCCGAGCATCTTGCAGGCCTCGGATGGCAAGAGTACAGAGATGCCACGGTCCGAGCGCTTGCCCTGCAGGAATGCGGTGCTCAAGTCCGCCGTGAACAGAGTCCAACCATGGATGCGACTCAGGAGCACGATGAACGCCCTGCTCAATCTCGTCATCGTCGGAGAAGACTTGGCCAGGGTTCCCGCGATGGCGTCTGGATCGCGAAACCCTTGGATCACCAGCCGCGCCTTGGCTCGGCGGCTTCCGTCAGCGTTCCTCGACCACTTCAGCAGGAACCTAGCACGCAGAACTTTCTTGGGGCCCTCTACCTCCTTCTTGTCTTGCTCCCAGACCTGGTTGTCAAAGAAGCTCTGGAGCTCCGCGCGCTTCGCCTCCGCAAACTTGGCCTTGTCCTCCGCGTTCATGTTCCTCTCGCTCAGCTCGCCAGCCGCGTAGCACTCCTCAAAGTCCAGGTTGAACGCCATGGTGGCGGCGTCGTAGTTCCAGCCCTTGGGCAGGACCTCCACGCTCATGAACATCACGTCCTCTGCGATCTCCACTTTGTCATAGGGCCCCGACCGACTGACGCTTCTCTGTCGGTCTCGCTGGGATGGGAACGTACGTAGTGGTGCCATCTCCAAGGCGTCCTGACTCCGTCGCATCTCCGTGAACCTTGCTCTCGCGTCGGTCACCTGTTGATCTGGTAGCTCAGCTGGTTGTGGCTGATCTGCTGGTGCTTCTCGCTGTTCTGGTCGCGGGAGTAGATCGGCCTCGTCGTCATCTGGAATGGCCTGGTTGGCGGCCGTCGTTGTAGGCTCCTCGTGGCTGGCAGGCCTGGGCTCCGCTTGGGGCTCTGAACCCTGCGCCGATACCTGTCTGAGTTGATCCGCCATGGCCTGCTCCACCGTCGGCGCACTCCCAGTGGTTGGGGTTGGTTCGTCCTCCTCCATCGGCTCGCTCAAGCGGTCCTCCTCGCTGGGACCAGGCAGCTGGCTGATGTCGAAGAACTGCACAATACCTCCACGTCGTAACCCTTGCAAAACGGTCTGTGCTGCCTGAAGGTTTGCCGGTCGCTTCGGCTCGCCGATCCGCTCCACGATGGGTCTGATTTGGTCTGGGCTGCAGCGCAGCAGACTCCCGCCATGCGTAATCCAGTAGACCTTGGGCTGGCCACTCTCTGAGTCCTCGCGCAACGCCACGGTAGCCGGCCCCCTCCAGCGTGACTTCTGGAGCCTGCTGGCCCCGCGATCGCGCCAGTAGTAGCACTCCTCGCCCACGTTGACCGAGCCGTGCGTGTCACGTCGCTTCCGCAGGAAGGCCCTGCGAAGCCTCTCCGTCGAGTCCGCCTTGATGAATGCCGTAGCTGCGGCCACGCGCCGCTGCATCGCCTCCTGGAAGGTCTCCTCCTCCAGGTAGGCCTCCGCTGCCGGCGTGTGTAGAGCATCGGCGGACAGGGAGTCGTTCAGCTCGGGGTTGTAGCCCAGGACCCACTGTGCTGGACTGTAGTAGCCCTTGTGGTGCATCATCCTGTTGATCTGGTTGGGCACATAGTCCAGTGCTGTCTTCAGGTTCTCGATGGTGCGCTCTAGGCCGGTCTCCTCGAACCAGAGCTCCGTCGTCTCGCGCATCACCTGGTGAGCTCGCTCCGCGGGGCCCAGTGCCTGATGAGCCTCGCCAGGGGCGACTCGCATCTTGATGTTGTGTTGGCTGGCCCAGTCCAGCATCTCCTGACTGCATGCTGCGCCGCACTCGTCCATTATGAGGTTGGTTGGGGTCCCGTAGTGCCGAATCCACTCCTTCTCGATGGACTTGATGGCCTCGGCGGTCGTCTCCCGGTTGACGATCCTGCACTTCTGGAACCGGCTAGCTCCGTCCAGCACGTGCGCAATCCTCGCCGAGCCTGAGCGCAACTTGAACTCGAAGAAGTCCAGGTACAGTGCCTGGTTGAACGTCGTCCAGGAAGTCGGTGCCGACTTCGGTGGCTGTGATGCTCGCTTGCGCTCCGCGCAACTGGCGCACTTGCACTGCTTGGCGCAGGCGATGACTTCTTCTCTGGCGCCCGCTGTCGTCAACATCCACACGAACACCTCCATGCTGGGGTGGCCCAGGTTCTTGTGGAGGCGCTCCACGTACCCGAACACGTTCTGGCCGAACTCGCTCTTGAGCATCTTGTTCTGGTACGTCTGCTTGGCCTCGTTGCTGTCCACCGTCGTGTGGTATATATACTCCACCGCGTCCTCGCCCTGCTTCAGGCCCAACACCAGGACGTCGGGGTCCTGACTCGGGGGCTGCTCCAGCAGGTCACTCAAGATCTGCGCCAGGAGGGGCCCGTAGTTCTCGGCGAAGCTGGCGCGGTGCAAGTTGGTGCTTGGAATCTTGCCTTCAAGGTGGACATGCTTATGCTGTTTATCACACTGGTACTCGTTGAGTCCTAGAGCCATTCCTTGTCGTGTCGTGCGAACTCCAGTGCGTTTCCGAGCCAATCCTTCCCTTGGAATCTCCAGTTGTCATGCACTGGTCGAATAATGCATGATGTCCGGGTAACTCGTAAAGTGCCTTCGTCCTCCAGCTCCGTGCCGTAGCTGGTTGCTCCAGGTGAGCATCTCGGTAGGCTTGCCACTGCTTGTTGTAGATCTGCTTGCAGAACATCAGGTGCGTGCGGTGATGATCCTCACGACGCTGCTGCAACAACTTCTTGTCATCGTCGGTTTTGCAACCTCGCTCCTGCATGATCGTCCAAGCCTTACACTCGGGGCTGATCCATATGTCGTCGGGCTGCTCCTCGTCGATCAGGTTGAGGAACCTCTTCTGTATGCTGGGCTTGCTGAAGTCCCAGCCGTTGTGCACTCCGAACGACCTCGCCTGGTGTCCACGCTGTCTCAGCTCCTTCGTCAGCTCCGAGTTGCCGCCATAGACCTCCCATATTATGCGCTTTCCTTTCTTGACGTCCTTGGCCTTGCTCAGCTCCTGGTCTATCTCCTTGCGGGCCGCCTGTAGGGCGTCCTGGCACTTGCGCAACTGCTTAACGTTGAGGTCCTTGGCGATATGGATGTCGTCGTCTGCCCTGGCAACCTTGTTGTCGATCTCGACCATGTTGCCGATGAAGTCCACCGACTCCTCGTAGGCCAGCACCTCGTCTCCAAGGAATGTGCAGGGGCTGATTGGGTGCTGCACGCGAACATGGTCCAACATATTCTGCGGCAACAGAGTCTGGTCGGCGCGATCTTTCATGCACTCATCGCACCTCTCCAGCATGTCCAGGATGAAATGTCCTCTGTTGGGCTGCTGGCGTAGCTGAAACCACTTGCCGTCACCGTCCCAGCATGCCCTCTTGTTCTTGTAATCCACGACCATGCCCAGCTCCTCCATCACCGGTCTGGCGAACAGAAACGGCGCACGCCCAGGGATCACGCAAGTGAGGATCTCCACGAACTTGCCGCCAGGGAAGGAGGGAACCATGACACATGCGGTCGCATCGCCGGTCGCGTCGTTGCCGTACCTGAAACTCTTGTTGCACGGGAATATATTCATCTTGTTGACTGGGAACCCTTTTGTGACCAACTGCTTGCAGTAGCCCTTGAGCGTCTCGTGGCCCACTATCACGCTGGTCGCTCCACTATCGTGTATCGCCTCTGATGGGTCCAGCTCGGTCGAGTTGTACACGTCCTCCGTATCGTCGGTGACCATCCTCGCCTCGGCCGCATCGTCTCCGACATTCTGTCTCTTGCGGCTCGCATGTGGGCAATCTCTGGCGAAGTGACCTCGACCTCCACATCGTAGGCATATAGTCTCTTCCGTCGCTCTGATCAGTGGCAGGGATGATGGCTGACCCCGTCCAGGTGAGCCTCTGTCATGTCCGCTGGTATACGTACTCTTGCCACGTCCTTTGCTGGTGCCTCTCCCAGTCGCCCTTCCTCTGGATGTGCCGCGTGCCGCGCCTCGTCCTCGAGCCTGACCGGCCCTGGGTACGAATAGCCGTTGTGTTTCTCTGTGGTGGCGGCACCATCGCGACAACTGGGTAGAAACCTCTGGCCAATCTCATGTCATTCATCTTCTGTCCCGCGTCCGTGTAGGCTGCCATGATCTCATCGTACTGGTCCACATCGTATGTCTGGTCCGGCATGGGGTTGCCACTCACGGTGGCCGTCTCGCTGTAGTAGGCCGCCTCTGAATCGAAGCCGTGGCCTGCGTATGCCTGTTGATCCTCTGCAGCGTCCTCATAGTAGTCGTCTTCCTCGTGCCCGTAGTGGTAGTAGGCATCCTCCTGGACCTCGTCCTCTTCGTCGTAGTCGTCCAGGTTGTAGGCTGCTGCTCCTGAGCTCGCTCTGGTGCTTGGGAAGGAGTCTAGGCCAAACGTCTTCTTCATCTCGCTCTCTACCTTGTCCAGCGACAGGTCGTCGCCAACCTGGCTGGTGACCAGCTGCTTGCCCTCTCTGTCCAAACCTGCCCGTCGTAATAAGAACCAGCCGAGCACCTTGTCTGGTAATGTTACGTCGTGCGCGCGGATCTTCCGCTCGGCTGTGCGAAACCTCGTGAGGTAGTCCATCGGCGTCTCCTTTGACTTACGGGCCGTCTTGAAGAAGAACGTCTCGAAGTCTGTCGGTAGCTCCGTAATCTGGTCGTACTTGTATGCCCTGTCGAGCGCATCTAAGATGGTCCGCCAACCTTTCTCCTCCTCGAGCTTCTCGATGTCCAGATCCTCGGCCACCTCCCACGCTCGACCATTCAGGCCCTGCATGATCTCCAAACCCATTGTTCTCTCTTGTTCTCTGCCACGAGCTCGAGCTGCGAAGATCTCCACCTTCCGTCGGAAGGTCTTGTACCCGTCGATCGAGCCGTCGAATTCTGGGGCTCGACCCAGGAATCCTGAGGAGAGCTGGTGTCCGTCTCCAGCTGCTGCGGCACGCCCAAGCGCGCCTCCTGCTGCAGCTCCTCGCCCCCCTTTGCCGTCTGGTGGACGCATTGTCGAAGTACTTATCTGTGTCCGTGTCCGTGTCCGTGGAGCTACTGCTCCGCTACCAATGTCAACTCGTCGACGCTCTCGAAGTCGTCAAACTCTCTCTCGAAATCCGTTTCCCGTCCTCGGCCGAAGCGTCCTCGACACTATCCCCGATCACGCTCTGCGGGCGGGGAGAAGTGGTGGTAACCTTTTGGTCTGCCGAGAGGCCTCTCGAGCTTGAGCCAACATGTTACTTGCTGTCATGACTGCTGCTCTGCACCGCGTGCTGTACACATGCTCTGCCATGCCTGCTGGGGAGGGTCGTATCTAACATCTTATGTCAGAACACCTCGGAAATACACTCGCAACTGCATTGTATGGAGTACAAGTCACACCTCCCTCCCCTTTTTTGGCAGGTGGATCCGAGGCATTGCTTAGGATCCTCTGTCCGTCCCCTAGCGGGGTCGGGACTGCTCTCCCCCTCCCTCCCCTGTCTCCTCCTCTCCCTCTCTCTTTTTTTTTTTCTCTCTCTCTCTCTCTCTTTCTCTCTCTTTCTCTCTCTTTCTCTCTCTCTCTCTCTCTCTTTCTCTCTCTCTCTCTCTCTCTCTCTCTCTCTCTCTCTCTCTTATAGATTTATACTTGGTGTCTCGTTTCTTCCGCTGCAGTGGCAGCTTGGTTCGACCTGCTTGCACATGGTCTCTGTCATTGTCCCGTTTGTTTTACTATCTTGGGGATAGTGTTAGCCCTCTCTCGGTATGCTGTGAGCCCAGCTCTCTCTTCTGGCTGTCCCGCCCCGACAGATGAGGCGCCATGCATTTTGCCTGGTCCTTTGGAATACTAGGGGGGTCCTGCCGCGAGTGTCTGATGCACGAGTAATGTCGTGCGGCTCGGAGGAGTCGCTGTGCTCCCAGCGGGTGTTGGTCCTCCCGTGGTGGCAGTGCTGCTCGTTCGTTGTTTTGATGTTCCCTCTCCTCCTCCCCTCGCTTCGCTCCCGGCGCAGCGCCGATGCATTTTCGCGTGAATTCGCATCGTATTAACTGCCCGAATTTCCGCCCCATTCCCAACCGCTCGCCCGGGCAATAATTGTCACAGGTGGCTCCTCGGGTAAGCGGCCGTTTTTTCCCGGGGGGGGCAGTATTTGTTCGCCCAGGCCGGCGCTTTCAACAGGCAGCGTGCGCGTTGTGGCTGTCACTGGAGCTTCGCGGCGGTTCCCCATGTCCTTCCTTCAAAAAAAAATTGCTCAGGGCTCAGGGATTCGGGGCGCAGGTCACAGGGCGCGGAGCGCAGCTCTCAGGGTTCAGGGCGCAGGGCACAGGGCACAGGGCCCAGGGCTCAGGGATCACGGCTCAGGGCTGAAGGCTCGGGGCGCAAGGCGCGCAGCACGGGGCGCAGGGCTCAGGGTTCAGGCCTGAGGGCACAGGGCTGAGGGCTCAGGGTCCAGGGGCCAGGGCCTCAGGCACAAGGCTCCGGGCTCGGGGCTCACGGCCCCAGATTCCCGGGTGTCTTTTTGGTTGCTGGAGATTCCTTTGCATTCTTCAAGATGTTTCTGGATTCCTTCCGTCGGGTTCGTCTGGTGTCATTTGGGATCCTTTAAAGTGATCTGGATGCTGAGGGGTTCCCCGAGCTTTTCGGGGGTCTCCAAGTTCCTTCAGGATTCTTGTGGATTCCGGCGCACCCCTCACACGGCTCGTGGCCCCACAGGGAGCTCCGCCGAAGGCCCCAGTGGCACAGTTTACGTGCGCCCCCGCGGCTAATTTCGGCACGCCCGTCACAAAGTTGGTGGCCCCATAGGGCGTTCAACCGAATGCCCCAATGGCAGGGGCCCCCGCGATCCATGTCGGCACGCCCCTCACACGGTTCGTGGCGCCAGAGAGAGTTCCACCACAGGCCCCAGTGGCAGGTTTGCATGCGCCCCCGCGATTCATGTCGGCATACCCCTCACACGGCTCGGTGTGCCATACGGAGCTCCACCACATGCCGCAGTGGCAGGGTTAAAATGCGCCCCCGCGACTGATTTCGGCACACCCCTCACACGGCTCGTGGCCCCATTGGGAGCTCCACCGACAACCCAATGGCAGGGTTTACAAGCGCCCCTGCGACTGATTTCGGAACATCCTTCGCACGGTTCGTGGCCCCATAGGTGTCTGCTCCTCGTTGGGCGCGGTGTGGCAGGTCTAGCGGGATCCAATCGGGGAACAATTCGGAATATGAAAGAATGCTCTGGCGGCTGGGAAACGCTCCACTTATAATGAAATCCGAATGGGGAGCAACTCGCTTCATTGTCGTTGTGAGAATATGATATGACATGATATGAAATGATGTGATGTGATATGATATGATATATATATACATATATATACATATATATATTGTTCCCAACCATCCTGTGGTGTTGGGTCCTCGTTTTGAAGAGACGGTGCCCCGCGTTCTCCTTCCTTCCTTCCTTCCTTCCTTCCTCCCGCTGCTCCTTGCTGCCGCCCGCATGCGTCGCGCACACCCAATTCGGCACACCCCTCACACGTTTCGTGGCCCCATAGGGAGCTCCACCGAAGGCCCCAGCGCTGCCGCCCGCATGCGTCACGCACACCCAATTCGGCACACCCCTCACACGTTTCGTGGCCCCATAGGGAGCTCCGCCGAAGGCCCCAGCGCTGCCGCCCGCATGCGTCGCGCACACCCAATTCGGCACACCCCGCACACGCTTCGTGGCCCCATAGGAAGCTCCGCCGAAGGCCCCAGGGCTGCCGCCCGCATGCGTCCCGCACACCCAATTCGGCACACCCCTCACACGCTTCGTGGCCCCATAGGGGGCTCCGCCGAAGGCCCCAGTGCTGCCGCCCGCATGCGTCGCGCACACCCAATTCGGCACACCCCTCACACGTTTCGCGGC
>CAUYUJ010019469.1:177500-179466 GCA_963575745.1 Prorocentrum cordatum
GGACAATCTTGGAGCCCTCTTCGGCCACTCTTGGGCTGTCTTAGAACCATGCTGAGTCGTCGGAAACTCATGGGATGCGAAAAGGCGAGATTGCAAACAACTCTGATTCCTTCAGGTTTTGAAAGGAGGTTGGCCTCTTGCGGGTGTCCTCGGGAGGCTCCATGGCTATCTGGAGCAGTCTTGGAGGGATCTCGGGGGCTCTTGCAGCACATTGGAAGCCACATTGTGCGACCTTGCATTATGTTATCCGTAAGGGCTTCGCCCCATGCCGCCGGCCCCTTGTCACGGATAATGGGAGATGCAAAAGCTAAATCATGAGGTCTGGGCGCTGCCGTGAAGCAGTGTCGGGACCTGTTTGTTTTTCGACCCTGACCCTACGGATCTGCGTCACGGGTGCCACCGAATGTCAGACATGTGGCAAATCTATTATTCCCCACATCCAAAGTGGGGTTCTTGTTTTCTCTGGACACCCCGCGCAGGAACAGGAACCCACCATCATCATCATCACTCATTCCTCACTCACTCACTCACTCATCATCCCTCACACACTCACTCACTCACTCACTCACTCACTCACTCACTCACTCACTCACTCACTGCCTCATCAGCACTCACATATGATGATGATGAGTGTGCGCGTGAGAGAGTGTGATGATGATGATGATGATGATGATGATGATGATGATGATGATGATGATGATGATGATGATGATGATGATCATCAGCATCATCATCATCATCATCATCATCATCATCATCATCACATTCATCATCATCACCAGTCAGTCAGTCAGTCACTCACTCACTCACTCACTCGCCTTGGGCCTCGTCTGTGAGTGAATTATGAGGAAGTCTCAGGCGGGAGCCCCCTCCCTATGGGGCCCGCGGATCATGTTACTAATCCGAGCGGGTCATCCAATTCCTGTAACTGTCGCCACTTTTGGGCTCTCGCGCTGCCAGAACGCTACTCCCAGGCCACATTTGTGAGTGAATTGCGAGGAAGTCTCAAGCGGGAGCCCCCTCCCTATGGGGCCCGCGGATCATGTTACTAATCCGAGCGGGTCATCAAATTCCTGTAACTGTTGCCACTTTTGGGCTCTCGCGCAACCAGAACGCCATTCCCAGGCCACATTTGCGATGATTGCGGGAGGTCTCAAGCGGAAGCCCCCTCCCTATGGGCCCCGCGGAATAATGTTACTAATCCGATCGGGTCCCATCCATTCCCTGTAACTTGTCGCCACTTTTGGGCTCTCGCGCTGCAGAACGCCATTCCCAGCCACATTTTGAATGCCGGAGCCAACTGTAAAGCCATTTCGTGTTTCTTCGTGCTCCCAGAACAACATTCCGTCCTTTCCCTTTACCCTTTCCCCGGCCACATTTTGAATGCTCGAGCCACTGTAGGCCCACTTCGTGTTCTTCTAATTCCCAGAATACCACTCCGAGTAGCTCCCGTGCAACTTTCTGAATGTCCGGAGCCAAAACACGAGGGCGAGGTCGGGGGCAACGTAGGGAGCGGGGGGAGGGCCCCGCGCCAGGGCGAGAAGAATTATACGCAGAAGAGACAGCCAGGACGCCTCACCAACCACGAGGACGACGGTGAGGGCGTTTGTGCCGCCGAATTTGAGAAATGTGGCAACTCCGATGTGTTTTTGGACCCTGACCCCGCCGATCTGCGTGAAGGTGCCAGCGAATTTCAAATGTGCAAATCCCAATCCCACCCTGACCCCGCGGATTTGCGTGAGGGGTGGCACCGAATTTCAGAAATGTGGCAAATCCCTTCTGTTTTTGGACCCTGACCCCGCGGATCTGCGTGAGGGGTGGCACCGAATTTCAGAAATGTAGCAAATCCCCTGTGTTTTTGGACCCTGACCCCGCGGATCTGCGTGAGGGGTGGCACCGAATTTCAGAAATGTGGCCAATCCCATGTGTTTTTGGACCCTGACCCCGCGGATCTGCGTGAGGGGTG
>CAUYUJ010019470.1:0-37661 GCA_963575745.1 Prorocentrum cordatum
TGTGCGTGTGCGTGTGCGTGTGCGTGTGCGTGTGCGTGTGCGTGTGCGTGTGCGTGTGCGTGTGCGTGTGCGTGTGCGTGTGCGTGTGCGTGTGCGTGTGCGTGTGCGTGTGCGTGTGCGTGTGCGTGTGCGAGTGCGTGTGCGTGTGCGAGTGCGTGTGCGTGTGCGTGTGCGTGTGCGTGTGCGTGTGCGTGTGCGTCTGCGTGTGCGTCTGCGTCTGCGTGTGCGTGTGCGTGTGCGTGTGCGTGTGCGTGCGCGTGTGCGTGTGCGTGTGCGTGTGCGTGTGCGTGTGCGTGTGCGTGTGCGTGTGCGTGTGCGTGTGCGTGTGCGTGTGCGTGTGCGTGTGCGTGTGCGTGTGCGTGTGCGTGTGCGTGTGCGTGTGCGTGTGCGTGTGCGTGTGCGTGTGCGTGTGCGTGTGCGTGTGCGTGTGCGTGTGCGTGTGCGTGTGCGTGTGCGTGTGCGTGCGCGTGCGCGTGCGCGTGCGCGTGCGCGTGCGCGTGCGCGCGTGCGCGTGCGCGTGCGCGTGCGCGTGCGCGTGCGCGTGCGCGTGCGCGTGCGCGTGCGCGTGCGCCTGCGCCTGCGCGTGCGCGCGCTGCGCCTGCGCGCGCTGCGCGTGCGCGTGCGCGAAGAGGGCCCCAAGAGGCCCCAAGAGGCCCCCAAGAGGCTTTCAAGAGGCTCCCAAGAGACCCCCAAGAGGCCCCAAGAGGCTCCCAAAATGGCCCAAGACGGCTCCAAGAGCGAAAAAGCGAAAAAGCTACAAAAACATAAATTTTCTTCAGGTTTTGGAAAGATTCTGGCCTCAAGAAGGGCCTCAGAGGCGATTCGAGGCACTCTAGAGGGGCAGCGCTAATATACGAACCCCCCCTTCTTTGATAGATCTCCTCCAAGATGGCCCCAAGAGCGCCCCGAAGGCTCCCAAGAGCGCCCCAAGAGCGCCCCAAGAGGGCCCCAAGAGGCCCCAAGAGGCCCCCAAGAGGCCTCCAAGAGGCCCCCAAGAGACCCCCAAGAGGCCACAAGAAGCCCCCCGATATACGCAAGAGGCCCCCTGGACCGCCAAGAGGCCCCAAAGACGGCCCAAGAGGCCCCCAAGCTCGCCATTGTCCTCCTCCTCCTCTTTTTCTTCCTCCTCCCTCCTCTCCCTCCCCCTCCTCCTCCTCCTCCTCCTCCTCCTCCTTCTCCTCCTCCTCCTCCTTCTCCTTTTCCTCCTTCTCGTCCTCCTCGCCCTCGCAGTCCTCCATCTCCTCCTCGTCCTCCTCCTCCTCCACCTCCTCCTCGTCCTCGTCCTCCTCCTCCTCCCCCTCCTGCTCCTGCTCCTCCTCCTGCTCTTCCTCTTCCTCCTCCTACTCCGACGACGACGGCTCCTCCTACATCCTCCCCCTCTTGGGGTATATGGCGGCTGACCCCGCCCTGTGTTCTTCTGCATGCTCCCCCGCTTCCCCCATAACCTCCACTCCCCTGGGACTCATTTCTGGACGGGCTGGTGGGGAGACGCGAAGCGTCTAGAATTTTCTCTGTCTCCGGGAAGGGCTCAGGAAACTTCTCAGAAGGCCGCGGAACTTCCGAGACTTCTGAGAAGGCCCGCCCCTTCTCAATTCCCCCCCTCGCTCGCCGCCGACCTGTGGGCGCAGCATCTGGAGCATCTGGGTGGTCTCGACGGGGACGGACTGGAGCATCAAGTTGAAGATGCCGTCCACGAACTCGTCTTCGTCGATCTCGCCCGAGCGATCGGCGTCGAGATAACTGCAGACGTCTACGATCTGGCCCGAAGCTAAAACCTTCCTGAGCTCTGGCGGCAAGTCTAAATCTCTCAAGACGGGCGCCTGCATGATCTCTTCCAATCCAGACCTGAAGTCCTTCTAGCTGAGGTTCTTCGTTCCGGGCGTCTTGATGAGTCTCTGAAAGACACTTTTGACCTTAGGTTCAAGATCCCTCAACTCGCCTCGCCTAAGAACCAGGTCCATCTCTCGATCTTCGTCGGCTTGTGTGATGGCGTTGTCCACAATGACAGCAGTAATCAAGTTCATCAGCTTGATAGTCACGATGAGCCAGACAAATCCAAAATAGACTCCCATATACCATGCCTTAGTCACGATAGGCATGTACACGCTTGCAATGGAGTCTGCGGTTGCGAACTGAACCAAGGTGAACATCGCTACCGGCAGAGATCGGAAATGATCCTGGATAACCTCTGCGGTCACTGGATCTCCCATCAAGGAAGAATCCTGAAAGATCAGCTCAACGCCGCGACAAGCAAACACGAATACCGTCAATAATATCATGATGCAGGCGGACATAACAGTCCGGAATGAGCGCAGGAGGCCATTCGCAAGCTTCCACATCTCCTGAAACTGCTCGAAGATGCGCAGAGCGCGCACGAGGCGGGTGAGTCGCAGTATCCGCAGCACTAGAACCTTGGACACAATGTCGAGCAACAGTCGTCCTTCAGCGTCGTCCGAGGTATTTTCCACAATGGGATGTACCACCCAGGTGGAAAACACTCCCATCATAACCAAACTGAGGTCGAATAGGAACCACTTGCTGCGGAAATTGTTCCAGCCGTCAGCAAGTACGCGGATGACCAGCTCCACTATGAAGATCGACAGGAAAATATGCTCCAGATCATGGACCCTCTGCGTGCAGGCTGCATTGCCATCCAGATCACACTGAATCTCCACCCCCAGCATTAGGGAATTCAAGACGTTGATCAGGCCGATGACGGCGTCGAATGCAGTCCCATGGCGATGTATCAACCTCCACGACGCCCGCCGCGGCTCTGGGAACTCTGGCTCGGGCGAGGGTACGTCTCTGCTCCTCCGCCGAGCCCTGCCGCTGCCGCCGCGACCCGCCCAGTCGCAAATGGCACTCTCGGTCCATGGCCCCGCGGCCGCGCACGTCTCCTCACTTGGGTCGCTCTGGGTCCCCGACGACGAAGACCCCCGCCGCCCCCCCGGCGAGGCGGGCAGCCGCTCCGGCAGCCGCTCCGGCAGCCGCTCCGGCGGGCGCAGCTCCTCGCGCAGGAGCCTCTCCAGGCGGTCCAGACCGCCCCGCAGCTCCTCGCGCAGGCCCGCGAGAGCGGTCTCCAGGGCGCGCTCGTCCAGGCCCGCCATGGAGCGCCGGGCACCGCCGCGGGACGGGCCGCGAGGGGGCACTCCGCCGCGGGTGGCCGTCGACCACCTGAGCTGGAATGGCTCGAGCCAAAACGGCTGCGACATTCCACACGGACTTTTTGTGGTCTTCATTTCCGGCCCCCATAAAACCGGCACGAAATGCACCTCGAAATCCGGAACGGAGCATTCTCGAGGACAGTCTGAGCCCATCCCATGATTTTCCGAGCGAAATCCGCTCTGCGATGTCGCCGGCGCCGGCCCCGTGCCCCGCCCCCATGCGTAAGTCGGGCCTGTCCCTCTACAGGAGGGGCACTTTTCTTTGGTCGCGGCCGCGGGCGAGAGCGCAAACGGCGAGTCGTAAGTCTGGGGCGCGGGCCTACTAATTGACAACAGGAGCAAACTAGAGCCGCACACCTAAACTGCCTAAGCTGCCTACACTGCCTAAACTGCCTAAGCTGCCTAAACACCCTCCAATGCGGGATGACGATTAATGAAAAAATGGGAGAGAACGATTAAAACATAGTTTTCTGCTACGTCTGCACAAGTTTCTGACTGGAGGAAAACGATGTTTTAAAAAAGTAGTTGTCCAGCCCGCGGCCGGTGTTTTCTAATCGTCATCCCGGGCGCCGCCGCGTGAACACGACCCCCGGTCATTTATTAATCGTCATCCTCCATCACGTAAGTCGGGCCTGTCCCTCTACAGGAGGGGTACTCAAAGATAGTGAAAAATTAGTCTTGGGGCGATGTTCTGACCATTTCGGAATCTCTTATACGGTATTTTTCAATGGCTTTGTCGACAACCGCCTCGGGCCTGTCCCTCTACAGGAGGACTGTTCAAAGATAGTTAAAAAATCATGGCTGATTTTTTTTTACCATTTTGGACTATCTTATGGTATTTTTCAATAGCGTTGTCGACCACCGCCTCGGGCCTGTCCTTCTACAGGAGGAATAATCAAAGATATTTAAAAAATAGTCTTGGGACGATTTTCTCACCATTTCGGAATATTTCATTGTGTTTTCAATCGCTTTGTCGACAACCGCCTCGGGCCTGTCCCTCTTCACGAGGAAAATTCAAAGATAGTGAAAAAATAGTCTTGGGACGATTGTTGGACCATTTTGGAATATCTTATGGTATTGTTTGTCACTATTTTTGCTTTTTCGCCTAAAACCGGCCTGTGGGGGGACAGGCCCGACTTAACACGATGCATGTGGTCAGGGAGGGCGCAGGAGACCGCGCCACTCATCACTGCACCGGCCTTGCAGACGTGCTGCAGCGGATTGTTGCGTGGACCTCCTCGACACGATCGCGTCGCGAAGAAAGCATCAGGGCGGGAGGTGTTTGGCCACGTTCGGCCTCGGGGGGCCCTCGCAGGGCCTCGGGACCGTCCAAAAACGACTCGGGACGAAGAACCAGTCCCGGGGAAAGGGTCGGGACTTCCAGGGACGCCGTGCTGAAAACATCAAGACGTCGCATGTCTGTGGACGTGCTGCAGCGGATGTTTGGTGGATTTCTGTCACTGCAAAACACCCGAAACGGCGAGCGGAAAACGAAGTGATTTCCACTCGGATTTTTTGGTGTCTATTGCTTTTGTGCCTCCTGCCAAAGGCTACGACGAGCAAGTGGCTCGAATTCAAGGCCTGCAGCATGCAAACGTCCTCAGCTGTTCACATGGACGCGCGTCTCTGGAGGAGGAGGAGGAGGAGGAGGAGGAGGAGGGGGAGGGGGAGGAGAAGATGGATGAGGAGGAGGAGGAGGAGGAGGAGGAGGAGGTGAAGGAGGGGGAGGGGAGGAGGAGATGGAGGAGGAGGAGGAGGAGGAGAGGAGGAGGAGGAGGAGGGAGGAAAGAGGAGGAGGAGGAGGAGGAGGAGGAGGAGGAGGAGGATGGAGGAGGAGGAGGAGGAGGAGGAGGAGGAGGAGGAGGAGGAGGAGGAGGAGGAGGAGGAGGAGGAGGAGGAGGAGGAGGGAGGAGGAGGAGGAGGAGAAAAAGGAGGGAGGAGGAGGGGTCGCCTAGGCCCTTCGGAGAAACCCTCCATGTCAGGGGTCCTGCACCATCTCTAGCGCCGACTTGCCGTTCTGCGGGAGGTCGCTGGACAGCCAGAGGAACATCGGCTCCGACGACTCCTGGGCCGCGCGGCCTGGGCCCTCTTGGCCCCGAGGAGCCCACAGAAGCAAGCCTGCGCGGCTCTCCGGGAGCAGGGAGTGGGGAGGAGCCAGGGGCTCCCCAGCCACCACCGTGTCAGTGTCGAGCTGCACTGTCAATGCCTCGCTCTCCTGGGGCTTTGCTGCGCTCTTGCTCGTTAACATGTGTCACGTGTGCGGAGCTACACTGTCAATGCCGCGCTTTTCTGTTGCTTTGCTGTGCTCCTTCTCGCAACGCACACCGCTCGAGGCGGCGGAGAGCTTGAGAGATCCATCCACGAGAAGAGGAGGAGCAGGGGGTGGGACCCAGTGTAAATCCAAGACGCGTCAACGATGTTGCAAGAAACCCTCCCTCCAAGTTCCCTCTTCGCAGGTCCAGACAAAGATTGATGTTCATTGCGGGACTTGCCCCAGTGAAAGACAGCCGTCTGAGAATCATAAACCCTGAACACCACTTCCGGGAGTTCATTGCTGCGAATCAATGTGACGGTTGCGTCCTGACAATCCTAAACCGTACCAGATCACAATTTCCAGGACTCCAGCACCGAGGATCACCATGACTGTTGCATCCTGGCAATCCTAAATCCGAGCCAGGTGGCAATTCCTGAGACCTCAGCCATGCGAGCCCTGGAAGCTGCTGCAGACGTTGGCACCGAGCACGCGCGGCGCTCAGGCGAGGGCCACCCGTTGAGGAGGCACTGCCCGCCGCCCTGCAGAGGGCTTCGAGCGCTGAAGGCGAATGCGCGCGGCGCCAGGGCGAGAGCCAGACTTTGAGAAGGGGCCCGCCCTCCGCCCTCGAAGCTCCTGCGAACGTTCGCGAGAGCCAGAGTGTGAAAGTCCACCGCCCCTCTTCCTTTAAGCTGCTGCGAACTGGTGCAAACAGATGTGCGCAGCGCCAAGGCGAGAGCCACGTTCTGAAAAAAACGCCCTCCGTCCTTGAGATTGTTGCACATCTCAAGCTTCAGGATCGTCAATGCGGGGCAATATCGGGCGAAATGCCCGCCCTAACGACACGTCTGAGGTGGCCAACAGGGAGGAGTCATTAACAAGGAAAACGGACGGAGGAGGAGGAGCAAGAGGGGGAGGAGGAGAACGAGGAGGAGGAAAGGAGGGGGACGAGGAGGGGGAGGTCTAGAAGAGGGAGGAGGCATTCTGGCGTTCTGTACCGTTTCTGGCCCCTCCTGGCCCTCAGGGGCCTCCAAGGGGACTCCAAGGACCCTCTCACTGGCCACCGGGAACCTGCACTGGCCTCTGGGGGAGCCCCTGGGAGACCTCGGGAGAGCTCTGGGGACCGCCTCCTGACCAGGAGCAAGAGGAGGCCGATGGCGGCGACGACGACGACGACGACGACGACGGCGAGCGGCAGCCGCAGCAGGATACCAGAAGAGGAAGGAGGAAGGGCAGCGGCAGCAGCAGGCCGCCAGCGACAGTGTCGGAGAGAAGAGACGACCACCAGCGTCAGCGTCCGGAGGAGCAGGACGATGACGACGAGGCGGGGAGGGAAAGAAGAAGGAACAGGAGCAGGAGGAACGTTAGGGAACAACTCCTGGGATGTCTTCGTCAGAATGATGGAAGGCGACTGAATCCGATACAAAGGCTCAATGCGGGATTGGGCCAGACTAAGCCCTGGATCAAGCCAGATTGATCTGGATTAAGCCCGGCGAAGCGGCACTAAACCAGACCAGGCGGGACTATGCTGAATGATGCCAGTTCACAGACATGCCAATGCCGATGCTGAAGTCAACCTCCAAGGAGATGCATCCCAAGGATTTGTTCCCCCCGCGGAACCACCGTATCCCACGTATGTGCCTCAATCTGTACGGCAACTGACAAAAGGAATGTGGCGCGAGCAAACGGAACAGAACGGAACGGAAGCCAGCGCAAGGCTCCGCGAGAGAGCTGCCGGGAGGGCCGAGGCCCACTCACATCTCGATGCAATCAATCGTCCCTCAGGTCAACTTCGCAACCTGTGTCCGATCGTCGTAACGAATGGTGGTCAGCACACGTTTTTTGACATCGTCCACCCACCGGATCTTTGGGCGCCCTGGGCGTCGCCGGGCTGGCGTGTGTAGGTCCAATTGTGGAGCCCACTTCCGCGAAAGAGGGAGGAGAGAGAAGCGAGATGCCCAGTGCGGCCGCCCTGCGAGAGAAGCGACCGGTACGCGACGCGAGCTGCACAGGCACGGCTGGACACGCTGGGAGCAGCATATACACGACGCAGGCCGCACCAGCAGGGCGGGCAGGGCGGGCGAAAGCCGAAGCTCGCCACGGCCACGCTACTCTTAGGTCGGGCATGTCCCCCGTACAGGCGGATTTGGACGAAAGATAAAAATACGCAAAAATGTTCCACAAATGCTCCAAATTACTCAAAAAATCGACCCCCGACTATCTTTGGACAATTTTGAATACTCCTCCTGTAGAGGGACACGCCCGATTTAACGCTATTCGTTGGCGCGTGCCTTCGCCCTTTGAGCTTTTTTTGTGCAGTCGTTGGTCCCCAGCTCTTCTGCAGATGGTACGCTGCCCCCCGCCGCGTGGCCAAGGAGATGCATCCAAAGAAACGGAGCAGTGGCAGGAGGAGATCGGGGGCACACGCCAACGGGGGGGGGAATGATTGCGAAGGGGACTGCGGGGCAAGAAGGGCCGGAGACAGCGGCACCTGCCCAGCCGCCGTCGGTGAGGGAGGAAGGGAGGGAGAAGACAGGAGGAGGGAAGTGCGAGGGAAGAAACGCTCTGGAATGTTTTCGAAAGTACAGTCTTGGAGAATGGGGGGGGACACGGGAGCGGAGCCGCCCGAATCCAGCTTTCTCGATAGAGGAATGGAGGATGGAGAACGCCCCCCAGCCCTGACACCCCCGCCAGACGGCGGGGGGGGGTGAGGGCCCTGCCAAGGACGGGGAGGGATCGGAGCTGCCAGCTCCCGAAGCAGCGGAGCGTAACGCCTGCTGGACCGAGGGCAGAGGAAAGGGAATGCAGGGGGGAGGGAGGCAGAAGAGAAGCAGGGAGCAGGAGGGGAAAGAGGGAAACTAGGAGGGACCTCAGGCGAGGGAGAGAGGGAGGGAGGGAGGGACGAAATGAGGAAGGGGGAGTGGAGGATCAGGAGGGAGAGGCCAGGGGGTGATGGAGGGATGGATCTCGAAGGGAGTGGAGGGAGCGGGGCGGAGAGCAGGGAGGGGCACGGGAATGGGGCCGTTGGCAGCGGCGCCCGCGTCCTGGCCAGTCTCTGCCTCCACCTGAGGTGCGGCAGCAGAAACTATGACGGGGACACAAGTTCAAGCTCAACCAATCAAGGGGTCCGTTTTCCAATGCCCCATTAACATCCGCCTCCCCCCCAACCTCTGCCTCATCCTCTTCCTCCTCCTCCTCCTCCCCGTGCTCTTCCGCCGCCTCCGCCTCCGCCTCCGCCTCCGCCTCCTCCTCCTCCTTTTCATTTTGGCTCAAGCGCTCGCATGGCTCTGCCTCGCGCCTCTCCGCGCGCGGTGGCGGCGCCTACAGGGACTCTCGCGGCAGCGGACGGCGCGGCACTGGTTGCCGCTGCGGTTCGGGCCGCGGCTGAGGCCAAGAGTCCTCGCAGCACGGTGGCGGCGGTAGCGCGCGCAACTTGCGCGGCCGTGGCGAACGCCTTGGCCGCGCCGCCCGCGCCGCCGCCCGTCTCCCGCGCCGAGGCTGCTCATGGTGAAGATGCTGCGGCGCCAGCTCGCCCGCCTTCCGAGGCCAAGCTGGCGCGGCGCAAGCGCCGCCGTCAGGCCCTGGAGGCCAGGCGGCGGGCGACGGCGGCCGGTGTTGCTGGAGCTGCAGGCGCGCCCGCGCCTGCGGCGGAGGCAGCAGCGGACGCCATATTCGTGGAGGCGGAGACCTCGTCGCTCGACGACGCCTGGGCTGATGCGCCTACCTGCCCGTCGGCGCGGCGGCGGAGGGCACGGCTGGCCCGGGCTGCGGAGGCGGCGGAGGCGGCCTCGTGTGTGGCAGCTGGTGCTGCCGGGGGTTTGGCGGCAGATGCTGCTGGCCCTGGGGAGGGTGCTGCCACGGCGGAGGCGGAGCCAGTTTCTGGCGGAGCTGTCGCAGCGGGCATGCGCGACGTGGGAGAGCAAGACGAGCGCGCGGCGGTGTTCGCCGAGCTCGTGGACTGGTTCTCCGACCCGTCCGCTACCGATAGCCTCTCCTTCCTCACGCTCGCCCAGCTGCGCGCCGTCGCGGTGCAAAAGCGGAAGGTGACGTGAGCGCTGGCCCCCGCGGGCCCCGCGGGCAGCACGTGTGCGTCACTGGGCGCGGTTGCTGTCCCGTGGGAGATCCCTCGGCGGCCTTTCCTCCGCGGTCGGCGGCACGTGTGCGCCACTGGGCGTGGTTGCCGTGCGGCCGTCGAGGCTCCATATCCCGAGACGGCTTCGTGATGCACCTGGCCGCTCTCTGCATTGCTCCATTGCTCCATTGCTCCTCCTCCTCCTCCTCCTCCTCCTTCTCCTCCTCCTCCTCCTCCTCCTCCTCCTCCTCCTCCTCTTGCTCCTCCCCCTCCTCTTCCACCTCATCCTCAACCCCCTCCCCCTCTCCTCCTCCTCCTCCTCCTCCTCCTCCTCCTCCTCCTCCTCCTCCTCCTCCTCCTCCTCCTCCCTCCGCCGCCGCCGCATCCTCCTCCTCCTCCTCCTCCTCCTCCTCCTCCTATTCCTTCCTCCTCCTCCCCCCTCCCCCCCCTCCTCCTCCTCCTCCTCCTCCTCCTCCTCCTCCTACTCCTCCTCCTCCTCCGCCTCCTCCCCTCCGCTCTCCTCCTCCTCCTCCTCCTCTTCCTCCTCCTCCTCCTCCTCCGCCTCCTCCTCCTCATCCTCCTCCTCCTCCTCCCCGCCTCCTCCTCCCTCCTCCTCCTCCTCCTCCCTCCTCCTCCTCCTCCTCCTCCTCCGCCTCTCCTCCTCCCTCCTCCTCCTCCTCCTCCTCCTCCTCCCTCCTCCTCCTCCTCCTCTCCTCCTCCTCCTCCTCCTCCTCCTCCTCCTCCTCCTCCTTCCCCTCCTCATCCTCCTCCTCCTCCTCCTCCTCCCTCCTCCTCACCTCCGCCACCGCCTCCGCCTCCTCCTCCTCCTCCTCCTCCTCCTCCTCTCTCCTCCTCCTCCTCCGCCTCCGCCTCCTCCCTCCTCCTCCCCTCCTCCTCCTCCTCCTCCTCTCCTCCTCTCCTCCTCCTCCTCCCTCCTCCTCCTCCTCCCTTCCCCTCGTCCCCTTCCTTTTGCTCCTCCTCCTCCTCCACCTTCTCCTCCTCCTCCTCTTCCTCCTCCCCCTCCTCCTCCTCGTCATTTCCCCCTTAGTATCGTCATTAGTAGCATGATGTGGGTTATCAACATTATTCTTAGTGATAATAATTTTCGGTTACCAGTGTTATTAT
This sequence comes from Prorocentrum cordatum, assembly GCA_963575745.1. Classification (NCBI taxonomy): domain Eukaryota; class Dinophyceae; order Prorocentrales; family Prorocentraceae; genus Prorocentrum; species Prorocentrum cordatum. The sequence continues at coordinate 10,613 of CAUYUJ010019470.1, forward strand.
GTGTATGGTTATGGATGTGCGCTATAATAGTATTGATGGTTATATGAATCAGGTTAGCATGGTACGTATTAGTAGGAATATTATCACGTTACGGAACAGAAGAGTTGTGAATGATCAAAATATTGTTGATATTGATAATATCAAGTTCATTGATATTAGTATTAGTGTGACTAATTATACTGGCACTGCAACAGTATTACTACGCGTGAGTAATACGAATATGGTTCTTATTTGTATTAATTCGTATGGATATCACTGGTATGAGTATTATGTGTAGTATCCGGCTTCGCCTTGTTCATATTAGCAGTAGTAGTCGCAATCGTCCTGCTATTCTTCCTCGTATTAGTAGTACTCGTATGGGTCGTGTGCTCTTCGTATTAGGAGTATCATTCGTATGTTTAGTAGTGGGATTCGTTTTTGCTTATTCGTATTAGTACTATTGTTCGTCGTCCTCTTATTTCTAGCATTAATAATATGGTGTTCGTACGGTTATCATTCCTAACAGTAATGTTCGTATAATGCGTAATATTGCTCGTCTCGCCGCATGATTGTGATAAATACTACTATTGTTATGAATAGTCGCCTCATTATGTGTAAAATTATGCATATGCTTACGCTTGACATTAGTATTATGATTATCATTATTATGAATCGTATTGTTATTCTTATTAGTGGTAGTATACGTATTCTTCGTCTTACATCCATGGTTGTTACTATTATTATTCCTCTTCCTTCTCCTCCTCATCATCATCCCCCTCCTCCTCCTCTTCCTTCTCCTCCACCTCCTCCTCCTCCCCTTCCTCCTCGTCCTCCTCCTCCTCCTCCGCCTCCGCCTCCGCCTCCGCCTCCTCCTCCTCCTCCTCTTCCTCCTCCTCCTCTTCTTCCTCCTCCTCTCCACCTCCTTTTCCCCCTTCTCCTCCTCCTCCCCCTCCTCCTCCTTTTCCTCCTCCTCCTCCCTCTCCCCCCCCTCCTCCTCCTCCTCCACCTCCTCCTCCTCCTCTTCCTCCTCCTCCGCCGCCTCCTCCTCCTCCGCCGCCGCTCCTTTTCCCCCTTCCCTTCCTCATCCTCCATTCTGTGTGCCCTATGAAGAACTCCTCCCAATCGCACCCCGAAACAAAGCAAGAACGCCAGAGCCGCGCGCGGTCCGCAAGGGAGCCCGCCCGCGCCCGTGGAGGGATGGCGCGGGGGCCGCGGCCTCGAACGAGGCGATCCGTGAGCAGGTTCATTTCCAGACCACCACTCAATGCCCCCTGCCGCCGATAACTGCCGTAAGCCGTGCGTGCTGTTTGGCTCGTGCCGTCTCGGCATGGTCGCTGCCCCGATATGGTCCCGTTCGGCGTCGGCGTCGCGGCATTGCCCGCCCGAGCTGTGCAAATATTGTTCGGTTGACCTCCACGTTGCCGGCATCCTCGTTGTCGAGCAGTGAAATTGTCGTTCCATTTCAGCACTCTTTGCGTCCAGCGCGTTGGCGCGGCGTGGAACACAGCGTTCGCCTATCGCCAAACCATTCGGCGGTGGATGTGCAGTACGTCAATGTCATGTTTGAGCACCTGTACTTCTGCACTCCGCGTGCTCCTGCGCATGGATTCGCACGACAATTCGACGTCGTCATCCTGGGTCATGTCTGGCTGCGCGCCTTCGTCATTGCTCACCTCGCTCTGCGCATCTGATTTGCGGATGGGTGGGTTTCTGCAGACGCCAGAGTCGCTTGAGTCGTTTGGGGCGGAGCTGCTGGCGACGTAGTTGTTGTGGTATATATCTGCATTGCGTTGCGGCGTCGGTGTTACTGCCGTGCGTCTTCTTGGCGGTACATTTGTCAGTCTGACCATCCGTCGCCGTGCTCGGCGCAACCGCTGTGTGGGAGACCCTGTCTGTCAAGGCCCACGCCTCTGCGCCGTACGGCACCGTAGGTATGACGGCGCAACTGCACAACCGTAGTCTGCGTTTCAGTGAGTAGCGATTGCTGGCAATCTCTCGCCTGCGATCGTTGAAGCACGCCCATGCTGCTCAGACCCAGTGTCTTGTTCCAACCTCGGGGACATCGCGGAAAGTTACGGTCTGGCCCAGGTAGGTCACGGCGCGGGTTCGTGGCCACATGTCGACTTCCATCCCAGCTACTCTGGCCCCCCTGTCGCGGTGCCGAAGTTGGTTGGTCATGGTTTTTTGTTTTCGCCGGGAGCAATTCCAATCCGCGCGGCCTGGCTGGGGCGGCGAGATCAAAGGAGCGTTCCAATTAGGTAGCGTTCGGCTTCTCAGCAAGATGTCGTCTGCGAAGCAAAGGTTGGCAAGCGTCGACGCTTCGGCGCGGCCCACTTGAGCGCCTCGGCGTCGTCTCTGCCACGCAGGGATCAGCGGTGCCAGTGCGCGCCGGCGCAGTGCGTCGAAAAATCGCGAACTCAACGGGCCCCCCTGTTTTGGGCCACGTCGGATGTCGAATGGTCCACTGGCAGAGTCAGCGCGAAACAAGGCTGTCTGGTCTTGGCAAATGCACTGGAGAAAGTCTATATACGCACAGGGTGCTTTTGTCGTCGAATGTTCTGCTGGATGTCATTGCTGATCGTTCGTCAGGCAGTGGTTTATACAGTTGGCTCGTGTCTTGGCCTTGCTTGACTAGGTCCTCGACGACGTCGTCGCGCTGCTGACGGTCGCTGTCGCACTCGGCGTTGGCCACGCTCGATTGCGAAGTCGCTGCCGCGGCAGCTGCTCCGCGCGCTGCGGAGGCGCAGGGGCGCTTTTCGATGGCGCGGCTGAGCTCCCGCGGGTCTGTCGGCGCGGCCCCCGCTTGAAGCTGGATGCTAAGCGCCGCCGGCGCGTCGGAGTCCACGCGGGCCCCGCGTCTGGCGCGGGCGCCGATGCTCGACGCGGGGCGCCGCGCAGAGCGCGTCGTCACCCCGCTTGCTCGCGCCGAGAAGCGAATGCGAAGCGCGACAACTTTGCGATCCGAACTAAAATCTAGAACGTTCGCGGCCCCAGCGTCGGCGCATAGCGGAAGCAAGCTTCTATGATCTTCTATGCGCCAATATGTAGTCGCATGTTCGCGGGTTGCTTGCGGCCGTGACACGCGTGATACGCTCGCCCGGGGTTTGCGGAAAACGCGATCGCGACTGCGAGCCTCTCGGTCGCAGTCCAACGTCGCATCGACTGCCCCCCGGCGCTCTCGTCACCGCGCCCGCGGGAACCTACGAAACAAGAAGAAGCGTCGTTGATAATCGCCAGGGCGTCCGCGGGCGTTCGCGCCGGTCGCGGTTGCGCCCCGACCTGGGGCGCGGAACGCCACCGCAAGGATGGCGCGCACGTCGCGGGCCGGGGCTTCCTTGAGCACAGCGCCAACCCCGTCGCGCACGCGCTGCGCGCGCGCCCGTATACCCGGCGCGCGGGGAGCATGCTGGCACTAATTGTTGTAGGATTCGTGTTTGGTTGACCGCCATTGCGCCTAGCCTCCCGGTCGCTGCCCGGAACCCAACGACGCGGCCGCCCCTGCGCTTGCCCGCGAGGACTGCACGTCCATGCTAACGCCCGTCGCCCCCAGGCCCTGCGAAGGCACGCCAGTCGACTGCGGTCACAAGTTCTGTCGGCTGCGCCCTCCACGTCTCGCCGACCAGAATTGCATCCCACGGGTGATTCGAAATGTCGCGAAAAAGCTCCGCGATGCGATCGTCAGTTCCCAGTGGCCTCGCACTCTTATGGATTATGGTGAGGTCGATGCTGCCACTGCCGTCGGCGACGGCTGCCGCGGCGCCGAGAAGGTTTGGCTCGGGGTGGCAGGGAAGGGTTGCTCGAGAGGGCAGCTGGGAAAGTCGCCGTCGACGCTGGCGCATTCTGCTTGTCCCCCACCAGAGCTGCGGCATGGACGAAGTCGCAAGGACGCAACGGGAAAATCACTTCCTACATTCCTGCACGTGGAGATCGGCCAGTGGGCTATGCGGCTATGTGTTGTTGCTGGTCGGCGGTTGCCGATGCTCTTGGCGCCACTGATCGGTGGCGATGATGTCTACACGTTGGTCGGTGCTCCTGGTCGGCGGTGATAGCTGGCGTTTTGGGTCTGAGCTGTGATGGGCTGTTGGCCGATGGAAACTGGCGTCGCTCTTGTCGTGTACTCCAGTGCTGTGCACGTCGGCGGGCGTCGTGTCTGATAATGTTGATGCTCGGCGTTGGTCCTGGCGTGGGTTGCTGGTCACTGCTGTTGGTCCGTCGGTGTTAATAGTTTGTGTCGGTGGTGTTGGTTCCCTTCGGTCCTGGTCGGTGCTGCTGGTCGGAGGTCGTCCGTGTCGTTCGGTGTATGTCTGGCTGATGCTGCTGATCGGTCAGGCTCAGAGGCGTTGGCCGTTTGGGTCGATTGCCTTGGCATCGGTGCCAATCGGCGTTGATCAGCGCTTGCGCGCCGGCGGGCGCTAGGATCGCGGAGCCACGGATGGTCCAGCCCTTGGAACCGTCGTTCGCGGGCATGGCCAAGCCGCAGTCGTCGTCGGAAAATACGCCTTCATGCAAGTACGGTTTTTCGGACTCCAGAAGTAACGCATGAAGAGGTTGCCCATCAAGCTCAAGACGGCCGTTCTGAACCGCTCCAAAACGGGAGCCAACAGCTTGCATTTCACGACCCCGCCCTTTAAGCTGGACCCGTTGCCCTTGTGGCTGAAGATGTTGCCCTTGAGGCTGAAGATGTTGCCCTTGGAACTTGCAGTTGTAGCCCCATTGTTTTGGGAATCAGGCGCCTGTGATTGATTGCACAAGACTAAGTCCTGTAGCGGGGGGCCCCTTAGGACCCCACTAACATTTGAAACCTGTGTTTTGCGATTCATCTTGAATCGAGGTTGCACTCCCCCTGTTTTCGCAACTACTCTGAAGGGCCACGGGGGAAACATATGGCGGTGGAGCGCGGGTGACCACATCGATTTTCAAACCATCGGCTTTCGAACCGTCGGTACCGCTAGTAAGAGATTCAGAAGCAGCCCGCCGATGGCCCAGGATGCACAGTGGCACATCTCCAGAGGGCCTGCTGTGGGTCCGTCGTCCTTCGCCGCGGCTGTGTGAAACCTCGGGTTGGGCATTGACGATGCGCCCGACAAGCCGGGGTCGTTCGCTCGCACAGTCCCGAAAGTAAGTCTTGCACGTCCGGGTCCGCACTGGACCCTCGCACTCGAAGATTTCGACCATGAAGGGGGAGATTTGGAATCGCGCGGCCACCTGTGGTCGGAAGCCGCCGCGGGTGAGACATACATGGGCTTGGTGCTAGGTCGGGCCTGTCCCCCTACAGGCGGATTTTGGGCGAAAAATCAAACGTACCCAAAAAAATATTCAAACATAATCCAATTAGCCTGGCGAAAGACCCAACCATACGCAGTTGTGACTACCGGAATTGTGAATAACATCTTCGCCCGCGCTCCCGATGTAGCCACAACTTCCCGCTGGAGCCCGACATGCTCAGGGACACGTTCGTGGCCGTCTTCGCGGGCGCCGACGACGACGAGGACGGCGCCCCCCTGACCGAGGAGCAGAAGCAGGATAAGGCTCTGAGAGCCATGAGGGAGGCTGCCACTGGGGCCTTCGGTGGAGCTCCTATGGGGCCACGATCCTCGCGAGGGGTGTGCCGAAATGGCCCGAGGCCGCCATGCGAACTCTGCCACTGGGGCCTTCGGTTGAGCTCCCCATGGGGCCACGATCCTCGTGAGGGGTGTGCCGAGATGGCCCGAGGCCGCCATGCGAACCCTGCCACTGAGGCCTTCGGTAGAGCTTCTATGGGGCCACGATCCTCATGAGGGGTGTACCGAAATGACCCGAGCCGCCATGCGAACCCTGCCACTGGCGCCTTCGGTGGAGCTCCCTATGGGGCCACGATCCTCGTGAGGGGTGTGCCGAAATGGCCCGAGGCCGCCATGCGAACCCTGCCACTGGCGCCTTCGGTGGAGCTCCCTATGCCACGATCCTCGTGAGGGGTGTGCCGAAATGGCCCGAGGCCGCCATGCGAACCCTGCCACTGGGGCCTTCGGTGGAGCTCCCTATGGGGCCACGATCCTCGTGAGGGGTGTGCCGAAATGGCCCGAGGCCGCCATGCGAACCCTGCCACTGGGCCTTCGGTGGAGCTCCCTATGGGCCACGATCCTCATGAGGGGTGTGCCGAAATGGCCCGAGGCCGCCATGCGAACGCTGCCACTGGCGCCTTCGGTGGAGCTCCCTATGGGGCCATGATCGTGAGGGGTGTGCCGAAATGGCCCCGCCATGCGAACCCTGCCACTGGCGCCTTCGGTGGAGCTCCCTATGGGGCCGATCCTCATGAGGGGTGTGCCGAAATGGCCCGAGGCCGCCATGCGAACGCTGCCACTGGGGCCTTCGGTGGAATGGGGCCACGAATGCCACTGTGAGGGGTGTGCCGAAATGGCCCGAGGCCGCCATGCGAACGCTGCCACTGGGCCTTCGGTGGAGCTCCCTATGGGGCCACGATCCTCGTGAGGGGTGTGCCGAAATGGCCCGAGGCCGCCATGCGAACGCTGCCACTGGGGCCTTCGGTGGAGCTCCCCATGGGGCCACAAAGCGCGGAACTGGGCGGGTGAAACGCAGGGAGGGGGGAGGAGGAGAAAGGGGAGGAGGGAGGAGGAGAGGAAAGGAGGAGGAGAACGCGGGGCGACGTCTCTTCAAAACGAGGACCTAACACCACAGGATGGTTGGGAAAAATAATCGAGAAATCGTCCTGTGACTATTTCTGAAATTCCCCCTGTTGAGGGACAGGCCCGACTTAAGCCTGGTGGTGTCGGACGCCGAAGCCAGTTGAGCTGAGAACAAGCAGAGGTGGGCATCGGGGCGCTGGAGTCAGAGGTCGCTGCCAGAGTCGATGACATATCCTTGTTGAGGATGCGCTGATACATGCAGGTGCTGGCACACTGGGCGGGAAGTGTCCTGAAGACTGGGAGGGTGCCACAAACAAGTGTGGAAGATATTCATGTCAGTGTCACAAGAATGAACTAACCGCATGTGTTGGCTGTCGGAACCCTCTGCCTTACAGGTCACTGTCGGTGTCGGAGTCCGCGTTCATTTTTGTCCGAAGAGCAGATATCGACTGTTCGACCTCCTTCTCGGCTGATGTACACAAGCTGGTCGTTTGCCACTGACCGTCTTTGTAATTTCAGGCACCCTTTTTTATCACTCAGGGTAACCATCCGCTCCGCCCATAATACTTGCACATTGTATTGTTCGTCTTTGGGTTTTTGTGTTAAGTGATGCTTTGTATGCCCAAACAGAAAATCGCCAATATACCCCTCCTTTGCCCAAATTTTCTGAACGAAAACATATTCCAAGAATTCCGCTTCTCCGATGCGGCGAACCTGCTTGTAAACTTAACCTTATCTGAGATGGTGGGGAAGGTAATCATGCCCATCTTGGTACGGAAACTGACGGTGTCCTCCAAGATCTGTGATAGGATCCCCTTCCAACTGTTTAACCAAATCTTCTGAGGGTACGGCTTCCTAGAATCCTAGAGCTACCACCTGCTTGGCTCTGGTCTCGATGTCATTTGTGTTCTGGAGGTTTCCCAGGTTGGTGCCAAGCTTGCCCTTAGTTTTTGAAGTCCCGATGATATGCTCGAGTTGGTCTTCGGTCAGGTACATCTCTTCGATGTCGTTCCTGATACCCCCCACCTCCATCTCCACCTCTATATTCTACTGAGCCTCCTTTGCTGCCCTCCTCGCGCCCTGCGCCTCGATCCTCGCCTAGTCGATCGCGTCTGTGACTCCATTCAGGTCGGTCGTGGTGCCCTGGATTTGCTTCGATATGCGGGCATCAAGATCCTGAAACCCTGGTGGAGGAGTTTCTGCAACTACCATCTCGGTATTCGAACCCCGTGCGGGACGGAAGGGAGGCCGGCGAGGCCAGTCGGAAGTGCGGGCCAAGCATTTCACCTGGGACTTTCCTACAAGTTATGACCCAATGCTTTAAAATCGGCACCAGCTTCCTGGATGGAGGGCGGGCCGTTTTCAAAATGTGGCTCTCGCCTTAGTGCCGCGCGCACTCGTTTCAAACATACGCAACAATTTCGCTGATTAAGGGCGGACTGTTTTGCTGATGTGGCTCTCGAATTAGCGCCGCGTACATAGTTTTAAAAAATACAGTTATCCCAGTGCGACCCTACATAGGAGTTGGAGCCCCTAGGAAAGCAGCATTAGTACGAACAGTAAAGCTAAAGCTAAGCAAAAGCTAAGTTAAAACTAAACTAAAGCTAAGCTACAGCTAAGCTAAAGCTAAGCTAAGCTAAGCTAAGCTAAGCTAAGCTAAGCTAAGCTAAGCTCAAGGTAAGTTAAAGCTAAGATGAAGCTAAGCTAAAGTTAAGCTAAAGCTAAGCTAAGGCTAAGCTAAGGCTAAGCTACCGCTAAGTTAAACCTGAGCTAAAGCTAAGGTGCAGATACGCTAAAGCTAAGCTAAAGCTACGGTAAAGGCTAAGCTAAAGCTAAGCTGAAGTTACGGTAAAGGCTAAGCTAAAGCTAAGCTAAAGCTAAGTTAAAGCTAAGCTGAAGCTAAGCTAAAACTAAGCTAAAGCTACGGTGCAGCTAAGCTAAAGCCAAGCTAAAGTTAAGCTAAAGCTAAGCTAAAGCTAAGGTACAGCTAAGGTACAACTAATCTGATTTGGCAAATAAACGGAAACATTATATTAAGTGAAGCAGGCCCTCTTGGGTGACATCACATGCCCTGCCCTGTGTTGTCGCCGCCACTCGCCGCCATTCCTGGGCGACATCACATGCCCTGCCCTGTGTTGTCGCCGCGTCCTGGGTGACATCAGATACCCTCGATGCATCTTCTCTCACCGCAAAGAGATCGCTGCGTCTTATAAGAAGCGAATCACCGTCGCCGCACCTCGCCCGAACGCCCCCTACTCCCCGCCACCGCGGGTCACGAAGGGATGATTTTCACGACCACCAGCCTGTCCAGGGAGCTCGCTGGCCCTGATCTCGCGCACCCCATTTCCCTCCCCTGCCGCGATTGTCGCGCCGCTCGCCGCCACCGCGGCCGTAGGCGCCCGCGCCTTTCTGCTGCCCATGCTCTTTCCCCTTTCCTTTTTTGCGCCCTGCGTGGACTGCCCCCTTTTCCCAGGTCCAACCGCGCCTGTCCGCGTTAGCCGCCCGCCGCCTCTGCGCCTCGCTCGTCCGCCGCACGTCAGCAGGCCCGCCCACGTAGATCATCAAAGGCATGTGTGCTCCACGTTTGAACATCTCTCGCTGGGGGTCGAACTTCTCGAACTGGACAGGCTTCTGTTTCGACGTCGGGGTTCCAGGCCAACTCCACGAAGCGGACCCCGTGGTGGAGTCCACTCTGTACGGGAACATCCCATTGTCATTCTTCGCGCTGTCCAAGACCTCCGCCACCGCGGGTGAGGCCTCGTCGAAGACAGGCGTGAAAGACCACTGAACGCACTCGTCCCTGCGCGCGGGCACCTGCGGGTGGTAGCTGGTGCACGGGAACCCCTGGCCTAGAAAAGGGATGTTCGTGATGGGGCAGGGGCGTTTACCAATTTCTCTGCCGCCCTGGTCGCGAAGGGCCTCCATAACCATGGAGCAGTTCGCAGGAAGGTCGGGACCTTCGAGCCCGAACGCAGAGAGACCGTAGCACATCCGAACCCCTTCGCACGGCCCTGTGCGGAAGATGCCACACGAGTCCGCTCGGACAAACCTTTCGCGCTGCTGCTGCCGAGGATACCACGCTGCCAGATTGATCTGGAAGCCGCGCGCCCGCAGTTCCGGCACGACAAGGAAGAGCGCCACGTTGAAGCCCCCGCAGAGAATGCGGGGGCGGAGCTCGGCCAAGTACCTCGCTAGCAAATCCCAGAAACGCTTGTAGGACTCTCCACCAGCTTGCAGGTCTTTCCTTGCCGTCCTGAAGTGCAAGTGCACGTTGGCGAGCCGCAGCTCATCGAGCTCCTGGTCATCAGAATCGGCTTCCCCGCTACCGCGGGTTCTCCAAAATCGCATCTTTGCAGATGCAATCATGATCCTGCTAACCGCGGTCTTCGTCACCTTGGTCCTCTGTTTGTCCTTCTTCGTGTGCGTGTATGTTCCATCCTTCATCCTATGGAACACTAGCAGCCGCATCCCCGACACCAGGGACTCCCTGCCGCATATCATAGTGCTGTCGCCCCCCTCTGGGCCTCGCACACTTATGAACTTGGCTGCAGGCCGCTGCGCGCCCTTCCCCCCTAGGAACTCGCCGTCGCCCTTCCCTGGGTCTTGTCCCACGTAGTCCAGCAGGTCGCTAGAAGCTTCCTGGATGACCAGGAACTGGCAGGAAGAGCCTTTCAGATCTTGCTGCATGTGCGCATGCAGCGCTGGTTCGCCCCACTTCCCGCCCCAGTTGGCGGTCAAGACGCCAAAGGTGCCTCCATGGCTACTGCCTTTGCCATCCTCTCCCTTTGCGCCCACCCCACCACCGCGGGTTTCAACCGCCCAAACACCAGCAGAGCACTCCGCCCCGTCATCCCACAGCGGCTTCAGGAAGAGGTTTGCGTCCACGGGGATGTCATCCAGATCCCCTGGCATGCCAGATGCGTCCGTCGGCGCATGAGTGGGCAAGCTTATGGTGTCGCGTTCACCGCCATCTGCATCGCGGCCAGCGGAGCCCCCTGAGGATGCTCCATGACCATGGAGGCGAGTGAGCTCCAGGGCGGGCATGCTTGAGCCGCGACAGCAACTATAATGACGATAGTTAGGGTCTCTGCATGTCGCTGCTGGAATACATGAAGGAGGTGAGGGCGAGGGCGCGCAGGAGGGTGGCGGGGAGGAAAGGGGGGGGGGGAGGAAGGGATGTAACCTAATTGGGGTCTTCTATTGTTGCGGGGATCGGGGTCACCAATGGTTCGGGAAGGTAGGGGGGGTCGAGAGCAGCGAGGAGTCCCAGGGGGGGCCCTCGCGGAGCAGATTTTTTTTCGGTGACGCTCCAGAGGCAAGCAGCACTCGGCAGCACCAGTGCGCTCCGCCACCGCGGAGACGCCTCGCCGGTCACAGCGGTATCACCGCCACCGCGGAGGAATGTCTAAGCGCGAGTACTGCCCGGCAAAATCAAGGCAGGCGCATCGCCTAACACGCGTCTGGTCTCATTGTGCATGAACTGAGACAGCGCATCTTTTCGACCCTCCTGCAGGTCGCTCACCACCTTCTGAACCATCTCAGCAAAGAGCTGCGCCCAGTCCTCGCCGTGGGTCGCAGCCATCCGACTGCCCCATTCCGTCTTGAAGAACTCCCATTGGCTCGTTTGCTCAGGTGACAGTTCGGCAGCTTTCCGAAGAGCTTGTAATACCTGGAAGCGCGCTTTTTGGTGCTCCTTATTACCGCCTTTGTTGTTCCCTTGCCCCAACTGCTCCAAGGAGTAAACTCTCATCTGCTCCATCGCGGTCACCACGGCTTCGGCCTCTCTCTGTTCCCTGCGGATCTTCTTGAGCTTCTCCGTCGCCTCGCGCAACTCACGCTTGACGCGCGACATCTGCTCTTTAAACGCAAGCCTGGCGCGGCGAGCCTCGGCCTCCACATCTTTCAATGCTGCGTGCAATTGGTCGTGAACCATCGGGTCCTCTTGGTTTCCCCGCGCAGAACTGACGTCGCAGTGGAAGCAAGAGACGCACCCACCTGAGTGTGCATATTGCGAAATATCTGTAGGGCCTCCTGTAAAGATCTCATCCTGGACGACTCCTGAATCACACGTTCCGCCTGCTGGTCGTCCAAGGACATGCCATGCGCGGCCCTCTCCTCTTTGTCGCCATCGCCATGGCTGTTCGGAGCACCTCCGGTCTTCGCAAAAGCGCTCGCAGCTTCAATTGGATCCACCCAGTCTGCCGCGTCGAAATCCAGCACCTCCTCGGTGTCCTCATCGTCGGCGCCGTCGTCCTGATCGTCGGCGCCGTCGTCTGCTTTTGCGGCGCGCTCGTCCTCCTCCCCCTCCTCCTTTCGGGCCTCGTCCGTTTCCCAAGGGACTCTATCTGGGTCCGCGGCGGCTTCGTCTTCCTGGCCAATTTTCACCTCATCTAGGTGACCCCGGCGAGGGTACGGCGTGATGAGCGACTGCGCAGTCTTGTAGTTCCAATGCAAAAGACCAGCAGCGTGCTTCTCCGCAACTTCCGCCACCGCGGAGTCAATGCGGCTTCGCATGCCCATTTCATCCCAGAAGTCTTTGGCCTCTCTGCATATTTGATCATCTTCAGAACCGTCCAAGGCGACCGTTGTGCCCGTGAGTTTGTATCCCCTACATGCTTGCATATGGAGAGCCCTATTGGAAATGACCTGTGCCATGATATCGGAGTTCTCCTCTTTCGTCAGATCCACCGTGCCGCCGTCACTGATTCGCGCTTTCTCGACCATCCTGGCCGTTTGCAGTTCAATGAACCTTTTGCGAATGTGCAAATGCAGGTCGGTATCATTTGTCTGGCAGATCATAGAAGCCCCACAACCGTGGGTCACGCAGATGTAGTCGCGGGTCCAGCACAAGCGTTGCACATTATCAGTGAGAACAGGGGCGTACGCATCTAATAGAAACAACTCCCACCGTCTGCCAGGGCCCCACGGTAACAACCACTCATCGAGGAAATCCGACAGCCCCTCGCGGGGGCACTTGGCGGCGCAGGTGGGCACGGGTTGAGGGGGACTGGTTCGTTTCAGCGAGGCGGAGGGCACGCGGGAGGGGAGGAGAGGAGGGAGGTGGGCAGATTGGAGGGGGGAGGGAGAAGACAGGATGGGGGGGGGGCAGAAGGGAGGGCCCACTGCGGCACACGGCGGAGCCAAATGATCGAGGACGTCGCGCTCTCGGTACGAACCGCTCGGCCCCGTCGCCACGGAGAACTTGAAGGGCACATGTCTGGATTCCGCGAATGCTATCAATTTGCCCTCCAGCTGTTTACCCTCTGCCTTGAACATCAATTCGCACCCTGGCACTTCTCGCATAACCCTTTCTCGGCAAGAATCCGCGACCGAATTCAAGCTCCAGCGCCCCCTCGTCACCGCATGGTTTTCGATCAAGGGTGCTGTGACCGCGTTCGTCAGTGTAAGCGTGTTCCACTCGCAGCTTCCCGCCTCGTTCATGTGAAATGGAGATTGGTCGACGTTCCGCATTTCTGGGTCGTACCCACGATGCAGCATGACCATCTTCCGTAGTCTCGACACGAACGACCCAGAAAATAGAAAGGGCGCTCCGCCAAGACAACGCGCGGCACTTTGAATTTACGATTCGGCTTCCGCGAGGAAATCCGGCACTCCCTCATGAAGCCAGCCAACCACCTACCGCTGATCTGCACGGTCTGAGGTGCCGTCTTCTTTTTTAAGTGGGCCACATAATACTCTTCCTGTAGTTGCAGCGCTTTCGTCGACAGGACTTTCTTTGGGAAACGGCACATGACCTTCACGTCAACGCTGTGCCGCATGATGCTGCACCACTCGGCCAATTGTTCCCGCAACGCTGCGCACGCCTTGTGTCTGCCAGCGCCCGCACTTATACGTCGCTTGTGGTCCCGAACTGTACGGTCGGTCCCTTTTCTGCACTGCCAGCCCTCCCGGGCTCCCGCCTGCTTACAGGCAACCGTAGAGACGACAGCACGCTCCGCCACCGCGGATGTCAGGAACTGTTGCACTGCGCGCTGGTATATTCTCAATGCTCGCGTGTACTCGATCCTAGGTTGTTTTCTCTTTCTGAATAAAAAGGGATTTTTCCCCCTGGGGCACGGCTAGACCGGTGGCCTGGGCGACGGCGGGGCGCTCTGCGGCAAACGCCTTGAACAGACCTTTCGGGAAACTGCCGCGCTGCAATTGAGAAGTGGTCTTTCCGTCCAAGGGCCCTTTGTGCTCCTCCATCCATGCTAGGAAGTATTCCGCGGCCTTTTGCTTCTTAGCGAGGGGTGCGTCGCGGCCCAACAAGAACGCCGGCGCAAGTTTTTTGCTGCGTCTTCGCCTCCCCGTCACCTCGGGTCTTGTACTCGCGAACCATGGCATTCACGCACTTATCGGGCAGGCGCTTGAGCATGCCGACAATGATCTCCCGCCCCGCCGTGCGCAGCTCACATTTCCACCTCGGGGCCAGCACCTCCTCTTCGCTGTAGTGCCTCTCTGCTTGCTGCGGCACCTCTAACAGGGCGCCCTCTGCGCCGCCATCACCATGGAGATGCTCCGTGGGACGCGCAGCGACCAACGCCGCGCCCGCGGCATCTAACTCGTAGAGCCCCAAATGGTTATCGATCTCTCCCGTGTGCCGCAACATCGCCACGAAAGCTCGATTGCCCGCGTGCTCGAGAATGTAGGCGCACAAGTCGCAACGCAGAGCGGCCCGGTTCACACTGCTGCGGTTCCAGCCGAGCATGGAACACATCACGTCGATGCCACAATCTCCATCCGTAACTGTTGCCACGAGCTGCACGGAGTGCGACAGGTACTGCGCATAGAAAAAGCGGGTCTCCTCGCACAAGCTGTCGGCCAGGATGGCGCCAGCAGGGGCACCGCCACCATCGAGCGGGAAACCCACCACCCAATGGTTGGTTCGTAGGGCCTCGTCATCCAACCCACGGACTGAGCCATCATCTCGAAACGTACAGGAGACAGCATGGCATTTTGCAACCACACTCACAGCATCATTGGCCCACGGAGCACACTTGAGCAATGCATCTTCACATGTGTCCCCGTACCAAAGAAAGACGCGCACGCGATACCGCAATGCAGAAATCACGAACATGGCGATTCCGATGTATCCGCGGGGCTCTTCCATAGCAATTGCGAACCTATTCAACTCTGCTGCCACCCTCTGGTTGTACAGCCCGCTGGCTGCGACAAGATTCTCGACGGGGCCCGCGTCTTCCACGTTGATGACATCGATTTCGCACCCCGCAACCGCGGGTAGCTGCAGTGGAGGGACCTTCGCTGGCGCGACCGCTGCCGCCGCTTCTGGCGGCCTAGGCGCGGCACAGGGAATGAACAACAACGCGGCCCTTTCAGGCGGCGCGACGACTTCTGCGGATGAGGACGCAACAGCAGGCGGCGGCGCGGGAGCCACCGCTGCTAAGTCCGCCACTGGGGGTGGCAGAGATGGCTGCGGTTGTGGCGGAGGTGGCGCCTCCTCCGCCACTGGGGGTGGCAGAGGTGCCGCCACTGGGGGTGGCAGAGGTGGCTCCGGTTCTGGCGGAGGTGCCGCCACTGGCGGTGGTGGCGGAGGTGCCGCCACTGGGGGTGGCAGAGGTGGCTTCGGTTCTGGCGGAGGCGCCGCCGCTGGCGCTGGCTGCTGCGCTGCTGGCGCTGGCGCTTCGGGCGCCACTGGGGGCGCCAGAGGTGCCGCCACTGGGGGTGGCGGAGCCGCTGCTGCTTCGGGCGGAGGCGCTGCTGCTTCGGGCGCCAACTCCGCTACCGCGGAGGCCCGCGGCGCCGCGCCCGCTCCAGGTGCCGACCCCGCCACAGGTGGTGCATCGAGTAGCCGCACGTGGTTCGGAGGGGACAGGCGAAACCCAAATTTAAATGCGGGGTATTTGGCCGAGCACGGAGTAGCGGCGCACACGTGCAAACGGAGACCAGGCGTCCACTCCTGTGAGTCACAAAAGTAACAGGAAGCCCAGCCGTGTACCCCAGCTGGGCGATTCGTCGGGATCGAAGGTTTCTGCTCCGATTTGGCCTTGAAGATTTTCCCAAATTCGTCAATCACGCGGAATTCCCCAAGATACTTTGCTACCGTTTCAACGGTGGGCTGGTCAGCCTGCTCGGACATGCGCGCTCGCCGAGGCGCGCCTCGCCACCGCGAGTTGCGCCGCCACCGCAGCGAAATCGCGCCCCAGTGGAAACTATGAGCCTACACCGCGCGCGGCTTTCAAGCATAAACGGCGCTGGAGTCGAGCAAGAGGAGCAAGAGCAAGAGCAACAGTAAGAGTTGGACGAGTAAGAGTAGGAGCATGAGTAAGAGCAGGGCTCGGATAAATAATAAGCGCATGGTGAGTAAGAGTAAGAGTAAGCGTAAGAGGAAGAGGAAGAGAAAGAGTACGAGTAGGAGTAAGAGCAAGCACGAATAAGAGCACGAGCACTAGTACAAGTAAGAGTGAGTGTGAGGGCGAGAGTGGGAGCGAGAGCGAGAGCGACAGTAAATGTAAGATAAGAAATTCGAGAATGAGAGGGGGAATGACTCATTACGAGGGGGCGAAATGGGAACGGCGACCGAAAGGATGCGGAGGAAGATGATGCAAGGGAGGCG
Source organism: Prorocentrum cordatum (assembly GCA_963575745.1). Taxonomy (NCBI): domain Eukaryota; class Dinophyceae; order Prorocentrales; family Prorocentraceae; genus Prorocentrum; species Prorocentrum cordatum. The sequence goes on from CAUYUJ010019470.1 coordinate 26,789, forward strand.
TCTTTTCATCGCGCGTGCTTCAGATGAGGCATTCGAGCTGTGTTTGTTACCGCGGAGCCATGTGTCACTGCGTGCTAAAACGTCCTGCTTGTGGCAACCCCAGCCCTCCATGACCATGGAGCCAAGTGCAGGACTCTTGAACCCCTGAGTCACGCACTGACGTTTTCTAGGAATGACTTGCCGTCCTTGGTGGCCTGTTCGGAGACCCCCCTGATCTCCCGAGCCCCGTTGCGAGCGCAGGGAACACCATTAGCATGGCGTCTCTAAGCGCCGCCTGAAGCGCCGCCTGGCCCCGCCGAGTCTGGAGAAACCATCGGAACGCCCTTCAGCATGTTCTGCACGTATAAGTACCTCACCGCCCAGTTCAGATCATTGAAATGGAGCCAAATCTGCTTGCGATCCTCGATGAAGAGCTTGATCTTGCGGACCTCCTGGCAGAGAGGATCCTGCTCGGGGCACCGCTCGGGCATGCTCACCGTGACCACGGTGTTCTTCACGTGGTTCTTGTAGTAGCGGGTTCGCTTGACACCCTGCACTCCTGACACCTTGGTGCGCTCTGCGTCGGCCCCGCCGTTCTGGTCGATCTCGCCCATCGGGTCGTAGTCTTCCCTCTGGACCTCCACCTCTTGGCCGTCTGGCGACTCCGGCGCTTCTTCGCCGTCGCAGAGCTTCTCCACGTGGGTGCGCAGGTCGGCGAGTAACGAGGTGCGCCCACACGAACTCTGGGGGTGCTTCGTCGAGCCCGTTGCAAGGCCGATCAGCCACTGGTCTGCGAAAGCCAACTTCACAAACCTCTCCTCCACCGAGGAGTTCTTAGAGCGAACGACCTTCGAGGTCAGAGGCGAAAACTTGCCGCTGTGGCCCCCGCGCGCGTGAACCTGACCGGACTGAAACTCGAGGGGCTTGAACTTTGGGAGAGCGAACCCTGCCATTTTCGAGGCTGCTCCGCAACCGCGCAGACGCGCCCGGGGAAATCCGCAACCGCGAAAATGTCGCGAGTCTCCGCCACCGTGGATCCAGCTCGAGACACTGCGGGGAGCCGACGGAAGGACACCGCGTGACAACCATCGCCAGGCGATGCTTGTCACCCCAAGACGGTGACAACCATCGCCAGGCGATGGTTGTCATCCCCCGGGGCATGACAACCATCGCCAGGCGATGCATGTCACCCCAAAACGATGACAACCATCGCCAGGCGATGGTTGTCAGGGGGAGGCCTCCGGAGCCCTTCCGGGATAATTCGGCGCCGTCCGGCGGACAAGGGGGGCGCGGAGGGGAGAGGCGGGCGTCGAGGCAGAGGGCGACTGCATGAAAATCACACGTCGAGAGAGAGGAACGTGAAGAGGAGGGGGAGAAAGTGAGGCGCAGGAAGAGGAAACAGAGCATTTTTTCGCGCCGCGCTTGACGCCCTCGCACGGATGCTCGGACACGGCCCTCGCCACCGCGAGTGCTTTACGACGCCGCCACCGCGGAGTATACGCTCACTGCCACCACCCCCGCTCCTTCCACTTCGCCTGCTCCTCCGTGGAAGCCGCCGCGGCGGAACCGCCGGCGCTACCGCTGGCGGTCGCGTCACCGCCGCCATTACCATGGCCGCTGTCCTGCCAGTCTCCGCCGCGGGACCAGGCGCGCTCTTGCTCCGCCGCTGTCTTCCACTCGCTGCTCCACCAATCTGCGCCGCTCCACGCACCGCCCGCGCGCGAGGCGGGCTCCTGCTTCGCCTCCCACCAGGCCGCCTTCGCCCCCCACCAGGCCGCCCCCGCCTCCCACGAGGCTGCCTGCTGAGCCCCCTCTCCTGCAGCGGCGCGCGACGGAGGCCCCGAAGCGTCGGCCTGCGGGGGTGCCTCTGGCTGGCCCAACTCCGCCACCGCGGATCCCTGAGGGGCTGGCCCAACTCCGCCACCGCGGATCCCTGAGCCAGTACCGCGGTCGGACTGCTGATAGTTCCCTGTCGTCTTGTTCCTGCACGTGCCTTTGCCGTCCGCATTGCATTTCCCCGCCCTTGGCGGTCCAGGCAGGACGAGGCCACTGTCGAGAGTGGCTACCTCCACTTTGTTGTTCGTGAGGCTGGTGTGGAACCTCGTGACGACGTTGTCCGCGCGGTACACGTGGAAGTCCCAGATCGGAACGGGAGCTCCTTCGGCGAAAGGCCTTCCCATGGCGCGCGCGGCGTGCCAGCGCTTGTGGTCGTGCCCGTCGATGGCCTCGCATGCGATGCGCGCGACGCCCACCGAGGGATCAGATCGCAGAACCCTGCCCTTCACCTCTGGTTTGAAGGCTGCCAACATTTGCCGCCATGACCATGGCTGCGTCTCTCCGCCCCCCTGAAACTGCATGCTATTCCCGAGGCGCGGTCGAGCACACCTATGGGCATAGGGTCCGCGCGGGTGATGTCGACCAGGCGCGTTGTTGGAAAGCCTGCAGGGTTCTCTGAGGTGCCCCTGAGCCGCTTCAGAGCGGCGTTGTTCAACTTGAACGGCTGCGTCACGGGAAGCGCGCCCAGGTCTGCTCGCGTCGCCGCCACCGCGGCTTGAGCACCACCTCCCGCCGCCACCGCGGCTGGAGCACCACCTCCCGCCGCCGCCGCGGCTGGCTCCAGCCCTGGCGGGATACCAAGCCCTGCAGGCCGTGGCTCCGCCATCGCGTCTTCTTCGGGGCTCTCGGCCCAGGTCACCAAGCCGTCGGGCGGCCCAGCCCAGGGACGGCGCCTTGCCGAGCGGGCCCTGGGGCCCCGGGTGTTGGTTCGTTTGTCGTGGACTCTGGCGAGCTCCGCGCGGGCCTCGCTGGCGCCACCCGCGAGAAGTGGCTCTTGGGCCCACATGGCTGCGTAGGAGGAAAACAGAATCGTCCGTCGCCGCCGCCGCCGCCGCCGCCGCGTCGCCCCCGCCGCCTCAGGCATCGGCGTCGCCGTAGCGTCGTCAACGTAATCTGGGTCCAGGATAGCATTCGCCATTCCGCACCGCCACAGAACTCGACCCCAATCGGGAATAACGAATCCCCCCGGGAATAAGGTTGAGGGGACGAGGCCGAACACGCCCCGATATCGCGGCGCCATCCGCCAAGCCCACGAACAAGTCCGAGCATGGACAACAGCAACCCGAATGAAGGCCTCCCTATCTCGGGCGGCAAGCGTTTCCTCATCGTCGTAATGTGAGATCGTTGCTTCCCCATCGCGGGAACAAGCCCGCCATGTGCGATATGTAAGACTCGAGCTGAAAAGCGCTCTGGTAAGAATACGAGTACGAGTAAAAGTAAGAGTAAGAGTAAGAGTTAGAGTTAGGGTCAGACTCCGAGAAAGTAAGAGTAATAATAAGCGTACAAGTAAGGAGTCAGAGTAAGAGTAAGAGTAAGAGTAAGAGTACGAGTACGAGTACGAGCAAGAGCAAAGGTAAGAGTACGAGTAAGAGTAAGAGGTAGAGTAGGAGTAAGAGTAAGAGTAAGAATAATAGTAAGGGCACGAGTAAGAGTACGAGTAAGAGTAAAATGTAAAGGTAAGAGTACGAGTAAGAGTAAGAGTAAGAGTAAGAGTAAGAGTACGAGTAAGAGTAATACTCAGCGTAAGAGTAAGAGTAAGCGTACGAGTAAGAGTCAGAGTAAGAGTGAGAGTCAGAGTGAGAGTGGGAGTAACAGTAAGAGCACGAGTAAAAGACGAGCAGGAGTAGGAGTGGTGAGGAGGAGTAAGAGTAAGAGTAAGAGTGGGAGCACGAGTAAGAGTGGTGGGGAGGAGTAAGATTAGGCCAATCCCTCCCAACTGTCCTGCTCCACTGTTTCTGCGCCTCGAAGAGCGCGCGCGCGCGTCCGCCGAAGCCCCGCGACCGCGGGTGACTGCGCAGAGACTGCTACGTACTTCACCGCGACCGCGGGTCATTACCGAATCAGACTTCCCCCGCAACCGCGGGTGCGCCAGAGCCCTGCCCGCTACCTCATCTGCGCCACCACTGCTGCCTGTCAGTTTTCTGGTACCACTTCCCCGCGCACACCTCGCGATTGTCCTCGCGCTTCTTGCCCTTCCCTTTCGTGCGGCGGGACGCAGTGGAGCCGAAAAAGATCACAATCTTTTTCGTGTGGTCTGCGACATGGTACGGCTGCTTCTCCTTCGACATCTGGATGGTGGGCCAGCCTCGCGATCTGTCCGCCCCCTCCTCGCCCTTGCACGCACGCTCGCCAACCGCCCTCTGCGCGCGGTCGATCAACTTTTCGACTGCAGCGGGCAAGGCCACGTCCCCGTCACCACGGCTGATACTGGAGCCACCGCCCTCCAGCCGCTCCTTCACGCTGCCGACAGGCCCCAAGATGAACATAGCGGTTGCCTCGTGGGACCCGGCGTGAGCGTGGACATGCAGAGTGGCGCGCGCTCTCACCTGCACAAATGCGCGCGTCGCAACGAGGAACTCGTCGATCTTGTCCGCGAAGCGGTCAGCCACGAATCGAACTGACTTGCGTGCCATGGAGTCCACGACCTTCATACAGTTCTCCGCCACCTCGGAGTCCATGGGCCTACGCCAACCTGGGGTCAGACTGACCACGGCCACCTTGATGGACGCCATGTGCTGGATACTCACGGCCAAAGCAAACTCGCCGATCGTAAATCTGGCCGACGCCGGGCAGGTCCAGAAACTGCTGCACACCCACCTCTGACACGAACCCATCCCGCCCTGCCAGTAGGAACGGCCCCTGCGAGTCGCAGAGGAAGGGCGCCTCTGCGCGCCCCTCGCCCTCTGCGCGCCCCTGGCTCTCTGCACGGCCCTGCGTCAGCATGCATTGGAGCTCTTTCCTCTGCTCTACTGCAGAGCACCGCACCAGGAGAATATGATGACCCTGGCAGCGCAGGTCGCTCGCGATCTCAGGGAGGTTGGCCCCTTCGGCAACGTCCACGGACACGCGCTGAGCCCGTCCAAAGCCAAACTCGTCGCGCGCAGCAGACCCCTCCGCGACCGCGGAGCTCTCCGCAGGGGACTCCTCCACGACCGCGGAGCTCTGCTGTGGCCAACCGTGCCAGGGTTGCCACTGGTGGTGAGCACCCCAGTGCTGGTGGTACGCAGCCCAGTGCTGGTGGTGCGCACCCCATTGCTCGCGGGGCTGCGCCTGCAGAGCTGGCGGGGGCACAGGCACTCCGAGACGGGCGGCCGTCTGCGAGCAGGTGGGACGCGGCTGCGCGGGGCGAGCTGACCCGCCCGCGTCTTCGTCGTCGCTGCGAGGCGGCGGTCCGAGCGCACCAGTCCGAGTGCGGTCCGTGCTACTGCCGTTGGAGCTGCTGCTCTTGCTCCGCTTCCTCGCCGCCGCGGCTCCATCGCGAGGAGACGCCGCCGCAACCGCGGCTTCTTCTGAGGCTGGTGCGGCTGGCTTGCGCGGCTGACTGGCTGATGCGGCTGAGGCCGCCGCCTGCTGCTGCCCCCCCGCGCGCTTCTCGGCGCCGCTGGCGCCGCTGGCGGCTGCCGGGGCTGCAGCGGGGCCCCCTTCCGAGTCGGAATCGCTGTAGGTGCGCGTGTACGAGTCCGAGTCGATTCCGTGGTCTTTCTTGCGAAACGCGGATTCTGGGCACAGATTCCCCGCTACCGCGGATTCCTCCTCCTTCGGCACCTTCGGCGCCTCCTTCCGCGCCTCCTTCGGCCCCTTCGGCGCCGCCGCCTTCAACGCCTTCCTCCTCCGCGCCTGCTCCTCCGCCTCCAGCAGTGGGACGCCCCCGCGACGCTCCTCCGGCGCCACCTTCGGCGCCTCCTTGAGCGCCTGCTTCTGCGCCTTCTGCGCCTCCTGCTTCTGCGCCCCCTGCGGCTTCTTGTCCTTCCTGTGCTTCCCGCGCTTCTCCGCTACCGCGGATTTCTCCTCCTCCTCGTTCTTCCTCCCCTTCTTGTCCTTCTTGCCGACCTTCCTCTTCTTCTTGGCCTTCTCCGCTACCGCGGATTTCTCCTCCTCCTCGTCCTTCTTGTGCTTATTCTCCTTCTCCTTGTCCTTCTTGTGCTTCTTCCCCTTCCCCTGGTCCTTCTTGCCCCGCTTGTCCTTCTTCTCCTTCTCCGCTACCGCGGAGCGCGGCGCGAGCTGCACCCTCGGGCGCGCTGCCTCGGCTGGCGGGCTCGCCTTGGGTCGAGGCGCCAGTTTCGCTTTCGGGCGGCCGGGGCCCGCTACCTGCGCAGGTGGCGGCTCACGCGGTTCGCTCTGAAGCGAAGGACTAAGCGAAACGCTTACGCAGCTCGCCTTCTTGGCCATGCCCCCACCCCCCCGCTCCGCCACCACGAAGATGGAACAGAGGGGCTCGAGCAGACACGGCTGCGGAAGGAGGAGAGCGGATGGCAGGGGGATGCCAGAAAGCAGATAGGGGGAGGGCGGGGGGCACGAGACAGGGAAGGCAGAGCGGAAAAGGCAGGAGGAGGAGAGCGGAGAAGGCAGGAACGCGGCCGAAGTAATTAGGACGGCAGGGACGCAGGAGAGGGAGGGCAGCGCGGAGGAAGGAAACGGACAAGGACAGAAGGGAGAGCAAGCAGTCGCTCACTAGGAGATGCACGAGCAGGGGGGCAGGAGGAATGATCGGAGCGACCCGACAAATTGTGTCTGCGCGCGGCGCTCTCTGCCTCGGAACGCTGGTGCGTGGAGAATCGCTCCGCCACCGCGGATCAAGACCCGACCTACTCACTTCTTCCTCACCTGGGACGCCTGACCCGACTTACCCCCATCCCCCCTCGGCTTCTTCCTCTGGGACGCCGCGATCTGGTCGAAGGCGGTCTGCTGCGTCGTGGCTTTTTGGTTTCTTCGTCGTGGGAGCGCTGTCCCATTGTACGACAACCTCCTGCCCCGCCTTGATTGCGGTCGCGCTGACGATGCATGGCAGCTTCACTGAATACGTGGACACCATTGGATCCACCTCGGCCTCGGCAGTCTTCTGATGAGCATAATCACTCGCCCAAACTTGTTTCACCGTCTCCATGACCACGGAGGCGTTCGCCGCGATCTGCGCTTCACCTGGCGTTCGCCCCGTCATGTCCGCCCTCCTCATGAACCAGAACGGGTGGGCTAAGTCCCTCGAGTCCCATACGAACCCTCCGTCACTCTCCTTCGGTAGTTTGAGCTCAGGCTGCACGTGAATCCTCACGACCACATCTTCCCCGCTTTCGACGCCAGCTTCTTGTTCCTCGGGGGTGATGGCTTTCACCCAAGACACCTCTGCGCACGCGGCTTTCGGGTGGATGAACACGCCCGGTCCATCCATGACCATGGACGCGTCCTCCTTGAACCGCAATGGCACCTTCAAGTGCCCAACGGGAATGTCTGTCGTGGCCACGGCCTTGATCGCACTGCCGCTCTTGATCATCGCGATAGGGATCTCTTGATCATCTTGTGGTCGCGGTTTGCGGCCATGGCTAACGCCAGCACCTGCCTGGCAATCTGCGCGCTGTCCAAGGTGCACGCAGTGCGCGCCCACTCGCGCCATGGAATGGTCACCGGTTTGCCCCCGCTCGCTGCTGCGGCAGACACTGTCTCGTGCGCGGTCAAAGCCCTCCCTTCTGCGTCCTGCTTGATTACCTTGGGCGCCGGGCTCTCCGTGACCACGGAGCTCCTGCCCTTCGGCCCGGGGGAAAGCGATTGCCCCTGAAAGTTCGGGTCGTCCCGCAATTTCCCTACGCCCTGCATCAGTTCCGTCCCCCGCGATAACTGGGGCATGTCCGCCTTTGTCAACCCAGCTTTTCCCAATGACATCAAGTCCACTAGCTTGGTCGCGATGAATGAGCTGCAATCCTTTGCGATCGAGTTCTGCTGCTCCCTGGCAGACTTGCCGTCGGTGGGATTCTTCGGGGCCGCGAAAATCAGACAGCCCCACTACGGGGGCGGAGGGGCCTGGAACTGATTGCGACGGAAATGGGGGGAAGGGGGGCAACATGCAAGAGCAGGAAGAACGAACGACGAGGGGGGTGAGGGAGGTGAGGGACAGAACCACTCTGGAGGAGAGGTGGGGGAAATGAACGATGAGGGGAGGGGAGGAGCAATTACAATTGCGAGGGGAAGAAGGGTAGAGGACGACGCTGACGAGCAGGGGGGCAGCGGTAGATAGCGCAGCTCTGCGGATTTTTGCCATGGCATTGACCTCCACCTCCGCAATCCACTTGCACCGCAATTTCTCGGACGTCGGCCCCTCCACTACCGCGGGTGCCATTTTTCCCAGCTGCAGGAATGCACCCTGTACTTCCTTCAAGAAATCATACATCTGGAACCTCGATTCCTTGTTGAATCTGTGCGCAATGCTGGGGGGGATCTGACAAAACCCTCTGGTGGGCGGCTGCTTCCAAGCCCACCTGAGGCAGGCGTTCTTGAGTTTGGGGAACTCCTCAGGGTAGGGCGCAATCGCGCCATAGGCCTCCATGCGCATTTTGCGCATCTTCGGGTTCACGAACACACCAGTAAACGAGAACAGGTCTTTCACGTGAATACTGCCGTCCCCTCCTGCATCACGCACCACTTTGAATAGGCGCAGGAAGTCAGGATGGTCGATCTCCGCCCCATGCAAATCGATAAGCTTGTCCTTCACTGGCTCGAAAGGCACGCATCCTTCTGGGTCTGGTTTGCACAAACCCACCAGGGTCGACAGGATCTCCAGGTGGTCCGTTTTCATGGCAGTTTCGTTCTTCTTGTTTACTGCGATGCTGATTGCTAGAGCTGCTTCGGGCTCCTCTTCGTTCATCCTCCAAGACAGAATCTCCCACTCCAGGCCGCCTTCGCACTGTCGACCCCACTCACCATCGTGAGCTCGCACTTTCTCCAAATCGTAGTTTCCCTGATCGTCCAAAAGTGGCGAACACTTGCAATCGCACTTGGCCTGCTCGGCCCCGCCACCGCGGGCCCCTGAGCAGTCGCATCCTTTTTTTTTGTCGCCCGAGATGTTGCGGAAAGAACAATTCAGATGGCTGTGCGACAAACTACCATAACTCGCTGGCTGGCAGAGTTCGTTATGCAGGGCCATGTCCGGATCTACCACGATCTTCTTCGCAAAGTCGTCTTGCATGACTCTGTTGCTGCCCCCCGCCACCACGGGTGTTTCTTCCACGAGCACACCGTTGCTGTTTGCCTCTGTGGGATCGTACCCATCCTTCATGATGTCATATATAATTTGGTTCGTGCGCAACGATTTCACTGGATCGCCGCCGCGGTTCTGAGGATGAGGCACAATCTGAAACGGCGCCACGACCTTCTTCGACTCAACCCTGAATCGAGCTCGGTACGCGATGTTTCTTTTGATGATTTTGGTGCGGTCGTCTGCCATGGCAGCTGGCCAAAGCGACCCCCGCTGCCGCGGGTCCCCCCCCCAACCCGCCACCAAATCAGCAGACGCCGTTACCATGGATATGCGATCTCCGATCCTGCTCGGACCGACAAAAACGGCGATGATGTAATAGGGTGACGATTGCGTCGACGGTATAATGAGCCCCTGACAATGATTTCGCTTGGTCTTCTCAACCTCTGAAGAGGAGAGAGATGAGGGAGACGGTAATGGCACGAGAGGGGAGGGGAGGCAGGCAAGACGTCGGGGGGGACGAACATGGAGCGAGAGGAGAAGAATGATGAGCGAATAAGAAAGGAGGAAGAGGATGTGAGGAGGACGAGGATGGACGACGAGGACAAGAAGAGGAGGGGAGGAACGATGGACGAGGAGATATGACTAGGAAAAAGACGAGGACTATAGGAGAGGAGGCGGGAAGAGGAGGACGACGAGAAGAGGACGGGAAGACGAGGACTGGAGAGCGAAGACGAGGAAAGCAGGAGCACAAGGTCGTCGACGCCCCACACCTCAGAACGACAACCATGGGCAGGGCATGTGATGTCAAAACTGCTTGTTGTGGCTCCGTTAGAAAAGGGAGTCGTTCACTTTATTTGCGAAAGCACATTAAGCTAAAGCTAAGCTAAAGCTAAGCTGAAGCTAAGCTGAAGCTGAGCTAAAGCTAAGCTGAAGCTAAGTTAAAGCTAAGCTAAAAGCTAAAGCTATAGCTAAACTAAAGCTAAGCTAAAGCTAAGGTGCCGCTAAGCTAAAGCTAAGCTAAAGCTAAGCTGAAGCTAAGCTAAAGCTAAGCTAAAGCTAAGCTAAAGCTAAGCTAAAGCTAGTTAAGCTGAAGCTAAGCTACAGCTAAGCTAAAGCGAAGCTAAAGCTAAAAAACTCGCAAAGGACTGGGGGAACCGCTCCCAGGGGACCGGGGGAACCGCCCAGGGCGTGTAGCACTGCCCGGCCCTTTAAGCTAAGAGAGTAAGAACCCTTCTAGGCAGAGCCTATGTAGGGAACAAGAGCTTCACGGACGGAGGGCGGTTCCCTTTCAAAATGTGGCTCTCGCCTTAGCGCCGCGCACATTCGTCTTAAAACTTTGCAAGAGCTTCACGGATGGAGGGCGGTTCCTTTTCAAAACGTGGCTCTCGCCTTAGCGCCGGGAGGCGCTCGTTTCAAAAAATTGCACACGTTAACTGCCTATCACAGCTAACGTGCCAGGATCTAGGGTCTGGAACGATGTAAGATTGTCAGGGCGCAAAAGTTACGTGTGTTGATTCGCGGTGGTCCCAGGAAAGGTGCTCTGGCACGACTCGGGGTCGTCAAGAGGCAACAGCAAGATTGACTCGCAACTTTGAAGTCCCTAGCACGGCGCTCTGGCGCGGTTCCAGATTTTCGAAGTTTGTCTCGTAACGAAGCACTTCCCCTGGTGGAAATGAACCCTTCTGGGGGCCTATGAAGAGGGAGCTTGGAGGGAGGGTCTATTGCAACATCGTTATTGAATCTTTGGTTAACACTGCTCCTCCTCATTCTCCTCATCCTCCTCTCCGCCTCCGCATGATCCTCCTCCTCCTCCTCCTCCTCCTCCTCCTCCTCCTGAAACTACTATTACTACTACTACTACTACTACTACTA
>CAUYUJ010019470.1:37761-42761 GCA_963575745.1 Prorocentrum cordatum
ATCATCGTCATCAGCATCATCATCAACATCAGCATCATCATCATCGTCATCATCATCATCATCATCATTATCATCAGCAGCAGCAGCAGCAGCAGCCTCATCATCATCGTCAGCATCATCATCATCACCACCACCACCACCACCATCATCATCATCATCATCATCATCATCAGTATCATCATCATCCTCATCATCCTCATCAGCATCAGCATCATCATCAGCATCATCATCAGCATCATCATCAGCATCATCATCAGCATCATCATCATCAGCATCATCATCATCATCATCATGTTCAGCAGCAGCATCGTCATCATCGTCATCATCAGCATCATCAGCATCATCATCATAAGCAGCATCATCATCATCGTCATCATCATCATCCTCATCCGCATCCTCATCATCATCATCATCATCATCATCATCATCATCATCATCATCATAAGCAGCATCATCATCATCCTCATCCTCATCCTCATCATCATCATCATCATCATCATCAGCTTCAACTTCAGATTAATGTTCAGATTCATATTCATAGTCATCATCATCAGCATCAGCATCATTGTCGTCATCGTCATCGTCATCGTCATCATCAGCAGCAGCATCATCAACACCATCCTCATCATCATGTTCATCATTCTACTTATCATCATCATCCTCATAATCATCCTCATCCTCATCATCATCATCAGCAGCAGCAGCATCATCATCACATCCCCGCCTGCTCCCCCTGATCCCCCCGCCGCCCCCATCACACTCAAGCGCCCTCGCCTTACGTGAGCCGGTTCTGCAAATACCAGGCTAGCAACCCATGTCATCATTGCAGCACTCGCTACACGTGTCCAACTCCTCCCACGCCGAGTCATCGCGTGCGTGTGTGTGTGTGTGTGTGCGTGTGCGACGAGTGTTTGCGCGCGCACCTCGAGACTGGGACTTTTCCATCTCATCCACCTGGGGGGTCACTTTCGGGTGTCTCGGCAGGCGGTTCATATGGATAGAGATACCCCCCCAGAGGATCCGCAGTTTGCCCTCGCATAACATCGCGAACGCCTGATCGCTATGTAACACGTGCCTAGGAATCGGCAGGCGACCCTGCCGCAGGACCGTCATGGCCCTTGTCTGCCGAGCGATGCCCAAAAGTCGTAGAAGATGTGCTCGAGGGTCAAGCCCCCCCAGGACCCGCACAGATCCCATGTCCACCGCCTGCCGAAGTCCCCGAAGCTCGACCCCCAAATGGGAGGTGCACGGTTTCCCCCGGGGCCGTAGGCGACCCGAGGAGGAGGAGGAGGAGGAGGAGGAGGAGGAGGAAGAGGAGGAAGAGGAGGAAGAGGAGGGGGAGGAGGAGGAGGAGGAGGAGGAGGAGGAGGAGGAGGAGGAGGAGGAGGAGGAGGAGGAGGAGGAGGAGGGGCGGCCGCGCCTCGCAGGCCGCCCCATTGGATCCAGGTCTGGATCCTGTGCTCTCGTGCGAAGAGCGCGACCGCACATCCGGGCGCGCCTGTGCCCCAATTACCCCCGTCTGCGGACGTCGGCAGGATGGGGAACCTGGAAGGGGGCAGAGGGCCTTGCACATCGTACCCGCGCAGGGTTCCATCACCCCGAGCCAAAGTGGCTGTCCACAGAGACAGAGACAGAGAGAGAGAGAGGCAACAGAACGAAGTCACGAACGGAGAACTGGGGAAACCAAAAGGTACCGATACCGCTACTGCTCAGACCTCTCCAGGGGTGCGCTCTGACAAGAATGCTGAGGCGAATTCAGCCGCGGCGACGAGGACCTCCCAGGAGGCCCAAAAGAGGAAAACGAGGGAAAGGTAGCGGTATGGGTACCTTCTCCTTCCCTGGACATGGGCCGCAGAAGGACAGACTAGCACCACGTGCCCTCCTCGGAGGCGTGCGTCCGACCCGAACACCATCCTGTAGTACATCGTTCCCCGAGCGGTATGGCCAGGAAACGCCCGTCACGCGGCTTGCACAGCAGAGCTTTCTCGGCGCGGGCGCCGCCCCTTCGGAGGCGACGCACAGACCGATTCGGTATGTTTCGGTGGCGCCGAGTCTTCTTCCCAGAAAGAGAAAAGAAAAAAAACATATCCTGGCGAAAAAAACAACCATGCGTAATTGTGAACACCGCGTCGCGGTCCCGCTTTCGGTGGAGCTCCGTATGGGGCCACGAACCGTGTGTGGGGGTGTGCCAAAATGGGCGCCGGGCGCATACGGCCTGTGCAACTGGGGCAGTCGATGGAACTCCCTGTGGGGCAACGAACCGTGTGAGGGGTGCGCCGAAATGGGTAGCGTTGACGCATGCGGACCCTGCCACTAAAGCCTTCGGTGGAGCTCCCTGTGGGACCACGTGTGAAGGGTGTGCCAAAATGGGTGACAGTCCCCGCATGCGGATCCTGCCGCTGGGGCCTTCGGTGGAGCTCATCCCTGTGAGGCCACGATCCTCGTGAGGCATGTGCCAAAATGAGTGGCGGTCCCCGCATGCGGACCCTGCCGCTGGGGCCTTCGGTGGAGCTCCCTGTTTGGCCACGATCCTCGTGAAGGATGTGCCAAAATGGGAGGCGGTCCCCGCATGCGGACCCTGCCGCTGGGGCCTTCGGGCCCCCTGTGGGGCCACGATCCTCCTGAGGGGTGTGCCAAAATGGGTGGCGGTTCCCGCATGCGGACCCTGCCGCTGGAGCCTTCAATGGAGCTCCCTGTGGGGCCACGATCCTCGTGAGGCATGTGCCAATATGGGTGGCGGTCCCCGCATCCAGACCCTGCCGCTTTGGCATTCGGTGGAGCTCCCCGTGGGGCCACGAACCGTGTGAGGGGTGTGCCAGAATGGGATGGGTATGCGGAGAGCAGAGGCAAGGGATGGGACGAGGGAGGAGGAGGAGGAGGAGGAGGAGGAGAGGAGAGGAGGAGACGCGGGGCGCTGTCTCTTCAACACGAGGACCCAACACCACAGGATGGTTGGGAAAAAAGGGGAAGGAGAGACCTCCAGCTCCAGGGGCTCTCGGGCCCCCGAGGGGGAGCCCCCAGGCGCTCTTCGAGCAGGGGAACGACCGCCGAACTGATCTACGCCAGACTCATTTGCTCGCCGATCTCTGCGAGGAGTGCGTAGAGTGTTCGTGGATCTACGGAACTGCTACGCACGACCCGACGAGGACGATCAACTTGGGGAAGAAACGGTCCGGCAGTCGATCCCCCCCTCGAGCTCTGGGGGACAGGGGCAGGGCGGCGCGCGGGCACCCCGCCCCGACCGCCCACGGCCCCCGAGGGCGGGCTCAGCGGTGGACCATTCGAGCACGGAACGCGGGCACGCCCGCGGCCCGTCCACGTGGCCTTCCCCCCCCCCCTCCCCTCGGCGGCGAGCAGGAGGGGCAAGTTTCGCGTTCGAGGCCCGAGGTTTTCGGACGTTTTTGTCGGTTCTCGGCGGTTTTCCAGCCTCGGGATGCTTGCCAGCAGCTGCGACTCGCCGAAGGCGTTCCGGGGATGCCCGGATCGTCCCAAACGGCCGCCAGAGACCCGAGTTATGAGCCAAAAACCAAAGTCGGTGGCGAGCGAGAGGGGGGAAGTGAGAAGGAGAAGGCCTTCTCAGAAGGCGGCGGGCCTTCTCAGAAGGCCTCGAAAACTTCTCAGAAATCCTGGGGACTTCCGAGCCTTCTTGAGAAAACCCGCCCCTTCTCGCTTCCCCCCTGGGCTAGCCGCCGATGCTCTCGCTGCGGAAAACACTCACTACGGGAGGTGTCGAGCCATTCTCAGCCTCCGGGGGGCCCTCACACCAGGCACCGGGGCCGCCCGAAGACGGCTCGGGCTGGAGGGCCGAGCCTTGGGCAAGGGGTCCAGGTCTCCAGGGGCCAGCCTTGTGAAAGAGCCACGGCGTCGGAGTGCTGTCGGCGGTGGGGCGGTGGACAAACCTCCCTTCAACGAATCTCCCCAGGGTAGGAGGTCTATCGACCTCCGATGCCGGGCTCCTGGGAGAGCAGCGGAGAGCACTGGCCCTGCAGTCCGCCCGGCAGAGTCTGCGGCGCCTCTTCCTGGGACACCCGCGCCCTCCACGTGGCTCTCGACCTGGAGCTCCCTGATCCCTGCTCTCAAGTGGCGGCTCGACCCCCCTCGTGCCTCAGACCCCGCGCCCCTCGGCGCCGAGTCTCAGGGGTGCACGGCTTCGACACTGGCTTTGTGTTGTTCCCATCATGCTTGAGGACCGCATCCCAGAAATACTTTCGAGTACCCAAAAACATCGAAAAAGTGTCGAACGAGTACCGCCTGCCAGGGCCCGACACGTGAAAACCCTTTAGCTTCAGCACTCTCCTGGTGCTCGAAATTCTTTCTGGTGATCAACGCTAAGGTGGGCTTAGGTCGGGCATGTCCCCCTGCAGGCGGATTTCGGACGAAAAATTGAAAATATTCCAAAAAAATGACCCCATAACAACAACAAATACTCAAAAAACGTCCCCAGACTATGTTCTGACTATTTCTGAATATTCCTCCTGTAGAGAGAGACACGCCCGACTTAAAGGTAGGCTGGAACATCACGACAGTGGACACCAGCTCTGAGCATCGCCGAAGGCACCCTTCGAGGTGCCTCGGTCTTCGAGGGGACGGGCTCACACCCCTCGCCAGAGCAGCAGGCCCTCATGAGACCCCCAAGAGGCCCCCAAGCCTAGGTCGGGCGTGTCCCCCTACAAGCGGATTTGGGGCGAAGGGCCAAAACATGATCGAAAAATCGTCCCCTGACTATTCTCTGACTATTTTTGGATTTTCCTCCTGTAGAGGGACAATCCCGACTTAACCCCAAGCCCTCCGTCATTGGACAGGCGCCAGCTATAGAGGCCTCCCAGATGGGTGTCCCGAGCAGGTGGGGTCGGACGATCGCGCCGCACCGGCGATGCATCTGCGATACATCGTTGATTCGGGGGGAACGAAAGAAAGGAGGGGATCGCAAAGGGTGGGGGTAGAGAATCAGCTCACGTGGCTGATTTCCCGGCGCGGGGAGGCGCTGGGAAAATGGGCCT
>CAUYUJ010019470.1:50261-102210 GCA_963575745.1 Prorocentrum cordatum
CACCACCACCATTATCATCAGCATCATCATCATTATCAATATCATCATCGTCATCAGTCCTGATCACTGATTCCTGGTCTTGCCTCCTCATCATCAACATCATGATCAGCATCATCATCATAAATGTCATGGTCGACATCACCACCACCATCATAATTAGGATTATCGTCATCAACATCAGCATCAGCATCGGCATCAGCATCAGCACCAGCATCAGCATCATCAATATCGACATCTTCACCACCACCACCATCACCATCATTGTCATAATCAGCATGTCCATCATTATCATCGCCATCATCATCCCCAACATCATCAGCATTTCCATCAGCATCAGAATTTGCTTCTTCATCATCATCATCATCATCATCATCATCATCATCATCATCGCCATCGTCAGCATCAGCATCAGCATCAGCAGCAGCCCCAGCACAGCAGAAGCAGGAAAAGGACAGGAAGCCCCGCGTAACAGAGGTGAAAGAGGAGGAGGAGGAGGAGGACGAGGAAAACGAAGACGACGACGAGGAGGAGCAGCGGCAGCAGGACGAGGAGGAGCCCCGTGCCGCAACTGTCCTGGATGACGACCTTGGCACACCAGCCTGGTCTCCTGCCAGCACCTGCGGGCGTCGCCGCCGCGGACCCCCACCACCACCGCCGACTGGCCCCATGTCACCCCTCCATTCCCTTTCCTCATAAAGAACTCCTCCCTGTCGCACCCCGAAACCGGCTGAAAGCGCGGGCCAAGCGCTTCGCCTGAAACTTCCTTACAACGTATGACCCTGAGGGTTGAAAGTTGGCAACAGGTGCACGGACTGAGAGCGGGAGGGTTTCAAACTGTGGCCCTCGCCTTCGCGCCGCGCACACTTGCTTTGCACAAAAGTTTCACGGATTTCCATGGTAACGTACCAGGAACGGCTTTCTGGAACCATTCAGGATTGCCAAGGGCGCAACAGTTACGCTGATTCGCGCTGTTGAAGTCCCAGGAATGGCTTTCCGGTACGATTCAGGATCGTCAAGAAACAAATGTCAGGTTCATTCGTGGCGTTGCAGTCCCGAGGATGCTGTGTTGGTACGTTTCTGGATCTTCAAACGGATGTCTCCAAACGAGGCACTGCCTTCAGTGGAAATGAACACTAGTCGGGGCCTGTGAAGAGGGAGCCTGAGGGGAGGGTTTACTTTAAAACCGTTGATGCGACTTGGGTATAATATGGTCCTCCTCCTTCTCCTCCTCCTCCTCCTCCTCCTCATCATCATCATCATCATCATCATCATCATCATCATCATCATCATCATCATCATCATCATCATCATCATCATCATCATCATCATCATCATCATCATCATCATCATCATCATCATCATCATCATCATCATCATCATCATCATCATCATCATCATCATCATCATCATCATCATCATCATCATCATCATCATCATCATCATCATCATCATCATCATCATCAGCATCATCATCATCATCATCAGCATCATCATCATCATCATCATCATCATCATCATCACCATCATCATCATCATCATCATCGTCATCATCGTCATCATCATCATCAGCATCATCATCATCATCATCATCATCATCATCATCAGCATCATCATCATCATCATCAGCATCATCATCATCATCATCACCACCACCACCATCATCATCATCATCATCATCATCATCGTCATCATCGTCATCATCATCATCATCAGCATCATCATCATCATCATTATCATCCTCAACCTCATCCTCAGCAGCATCATCATCATCAGCATCATCATCATCGTCATACTTCCCTTCCTCCTCCTCCTGGTCCTCCTCCTCCTCCTCGATCCTCCTAAGCATCAGCATCAGAATCAGCATCAGAATCAGCATCAGCATCAGCATCAGCATCAGCAACAGCAACATCGGCATCAGCATCCTCATAACCATCAGCATCATCATCGTCATCAGCAGCCGCATCATCATCAGCATCATCATCATGATTAACAGCATCGTCATCGTCATCATAATCAGCATCATCCACCTCATTAGCTTCATCATCATCATCAGCATCATCATCATCATCATCATCAGCAGCAGCAGCAGAAGCATCATCATCAGTATCAGCACCAGCATCCGCATCAGGATCAGCATCAGCATGAGCATCATCGCCAACAAGAATATCACGTCATCATCACCGCCACCACCATCAGCAGCAGCAGCCGTGTCATCATCAACAACATCAGCATCACTATCATCATCAGCATGAGCATCAACATGAGACAGAATGCCATCATCTGAATGATCATCAACAACATCAGCACCAGCATCAGCGACAGCATCAGCAGCATCGGCGCCCGCATCATCATGACAATCAGCGTCATTGACAGCATCAGCATCATCATCGTCATCAGCATCGTCAACATCATCGTCATCGTCGCCATCATCATCATCATCAGCAGCAGCATCATCATCAGCATCCGCATCTGCATCAGCATCAGCATCGTTAGCATCATCATCAGCACCATGATCATTATCGTCGTGATCGCCATCATCTGCGACAGTATTATCAGAAGCATGTCCATACTGGTAATCAGTAACCAAAGTATCCTCATCAGCATCCTCATCTGCATCAGCACCACTCGTTTCGTCATCGCCATCTCAACACCATCGCCATGATGAGAAACAGCATCATCATCATCAGCATCAGCAACAGCAACATCAGCGTCATCATCAGCATTATCAGCATCAGCGTTTTCATGATCACCATGCTCAGCAGCATCATCATCATCAGCAGCATCATCAGCATCCGCATCAGTATCGTCATCATCATCATCGGCATTACCATGCTCATCACCCTAATCAGAGTCATCGTCATCACCCCCGTCATCATCGTCATCGTCATCGACGTCGTCGTCGTCATCACCATCACCACCACCACCACCAGCATCAGCATCATCATCGTCATCATCAGCATCAGCAGCATCATCATCATCAGTATCATCATCGTCATCGTCATCTTACAACTCCACCTATCGTCATCTTCATCGTCATCATCTTAAATCGTCATCATCCTCCTCTTCCTATTCCTAGTATTCCTCCTCCTCCTCACCATCATCACCCCTTCTTCCCCGTGATCAGCAACTCCTCATCATCACTCCCAGGCTCTGCCCACTGCTCTTGCGATTTGATGTAAGCATGGTTGTGCGATACCTCTGGCACAATTAAAGCAGGTCCCCGAAAAGCTGGAAACACGAGTGCATGGCACACATAAATCCACAAGGTTGCGTCGGCGAAATTTGGCACACTCGTAAAAGCCGTACACTTGACCACTGGACTACACCCAGATGCGCGACGCCGTGAGTCTCAAACGTGGACCCCAGAGATCTGCACCCCTCCCTTGGGATCGAATTCTGATCACGAGTCGTCTGTAAAAATCACAGGGGCCCGAAGAGACAAAAACCGTCTCTTCATCTTTTGGTTACGAGAGAAGCACGGGATAATCGATGGCCCACAGAGCCACTGGCACTCTGAACTGCTCCTGGTATCGCATCGCATTGCCCGTGGGCTTGGCAGAGCGTTTGTGCGATGCGGGGCGGTGTACCTAACGTCATGTTGGGTCGCAGGTTGTTGTGTCATGTCGGCACGCCCTGCATCGGTTTGGCCACCAATACGCCGAACCATGGCCGGTATTGTAGTGGAGCGTCCTGATGAGAACGCAATAACGATAAGTACGGGCGTTGTGGCCTGTCCGTCCGAACTGCTCCTGGCATCGCAGCGCGCTGCCCGTGGTTTTTTTTTCTGGCGGGGCGTGGGAAAATCAATGCGGACAGGCCAGGAGAAATTTCTCGGCGATTGATATTCACTACAGCAAATCGTTGCCGAGGCGATATTCCAGCAGCATGGGGCACCAGCATATTACAGCAAATCGTTGCCATGCGATATGGCCAGAAGGCGCCCGCCACTGAGCATATACCCTAAGACTTCTGAACGCGCGCGTCGCCCCTGGAGGCTGGGGAACATAAGCTTACGTATGTCTGGGTGATGCGGTGATGCCCATGAGGGGACGCAGCGTGGAAAGACAGGCCACGAACGTGAGCGAAGAATTAGCGGTAAAATTAATCGGACACGACCGAACGAGAGGGCAAGCTGACGCACTGGCAGAGGTCCTCGCGTCAACCATTGGTCGTCGTCCATTCGTGGAACACCCTCGCGATTCGGTGAGGGGCGACATGGACCATGGCCAAGATCGGCGTCGACAAGTTCCCGCGAGGTCTTTGCGATGGCCATCGCGCATCTTCACTCGAATAACATTGAACTGCGCGCGAACCGCCGGTCTTCGGCCCGGCGTCGGGCTACGGCAGCAGCAGGCACGACAGGCCTATGAACGGCGCGTCAGATAGAGGCAGGCCCTTGATGAAGGCGAAAAAGAAGAGAGCAAGAGAGCAAACGGAAGAATGTGTTGAGGCGGAGGTAGATTGATGGAGGACGAGGGAAGAGCAACTGCAACAAGAGAAGCCAGAGAACGAGGAGGGGGAGGAGGAGCAAGAGGAGGAGCAGGAGGAGAAAAGAAGGACAACGATGATGAGAAAAATAATCAGCAACACAATGAGGAGACGAAGGAGGAAAGATAAGCACGAGAAAGAGGAGAAAGGCGGGGGGACGTGGGGGGTGCGCGGGGCCATGGAACACTTGGCCCCGATGCCCTGCGGCGCGCATCATGGGGGAGAGAAGGAGATACGATTAGGTCGGGCATGTCCCCCTACAGTCGGATTTGGGGCGAAATTTTGAAAATAGCAGAAAAATACTCCCAAAATGCTCAAAAATATTCAAAACATCATCCCCTGTAGAGGGGCAGGCCCGACTTCAAGATACGAGAAGCAGGGAGGAGCGGGGCGCAGGCCGTCGCGCCACCGGCAAGACCCAGGCCTCGAGCAGGTGGTCCAGCTCGAAGAGGGGCTGGGGCCTACCTCCAAGGGGGTGCACGGTTTCACCTGGGGCCGTTGGCGACCCGAGGAGGAGGAGGAGGAGGAGGAGGAGGAGGAGGAGGAGGAGGGGAGGGGAGGAGGAGGAGGAGGAGGAGGAGGAGGGGGGAGGAGGGAGGAGGAGGAGGAGGAGGAGGAGGAGGAGGGAGGGAGGAGGAGGGAGGAGGATGGAGGAGGAGGAGGAGGAGGAGGAGGAGGAGGAGAGGAGGAGGGAGGAGGAGGAGGAGGAGGAGGAGGAGGAGGAGGGAGGAGAGGGAGGAAGATGAGGAGGAGGAGGAGGAGGAGGAGGCGGACGGGTCGCCTAAGCCCTTCGGAGAACCCCTCTACAAAGGGGAGGAGCACCCGCTGCAAGGAGGCCCCACCCGACCTTCCCGCCCAGCCTACCGAGAAAAAAAGCAGGAGATTGGAGGAGCCGCGCGTGCTGCAGGGGGGCGGGGCCTTGCGCGCCGTTGGCGGCCGGCGGCAGCCCCTGGTCGCCCTTGCCCTGGCCC
Source organism: Prorocentrum cordatum (assembly GCA_963575745.1). Taxonomy (NCBI): domain Eukaryota; class Dinophyceae; order Prorocentrales; family Prorocentraceae; genus Prorocentrum; species Prorocentrum cordatum. The sequence goes on from CAUYUJ010019470.1 coordinate 55,721, forward strand.
TGCGCGGTGCACGGTTTCTCGCCCTCGCCCCCCCTGCCCTCCCGCACGGCCCACTCCTGAAGCCCCTGCACTCCCTTCCCCCCCCCCCCCTCCGCCCCCCATTCGCCCCCCCACCCTACCCCGCCATTTCGCTCCCCTCCCCCTTCTGCGCCCTCACCCTTCCGCCAGTCTCCGTCGCTGTTTCCGCCTCTGTCCCTCAGTCTGTCTCTCTCTCTCTCTCTCTTGCTCTTGTCCACTCTCTTCTCTATCCTCTCTCTCTCTCTCTCCAGAGCGAGCGTCGGTCCTGACAACGGTCAGGCAGCGAGCGACTAGTGGTCGGAGCTTTCAGCGGAGTGCCGGACGCACTACGGAGAGTCAGTTCGCCCGCCTCCGAGCGGTTCGGATGGCTGGCCACGCCGTCCTCACCTTCTGCGCAGCACTGTTGATCACTCCTCACTGCACCGACCTTGCAGACGTGCTGCAGCGGATTTACGCGTGGATTTCTGTCAGTGAAGCCCCGAAACGGCGAGCGAAAAACGAAATGAATTCCACATGGAATGTGTTTCGTCTTCCTTCCTGGCCAAACAAAATCCGCACGACACTCACTTCGAAATCCGGAACGAGATTCTTCATGACACTCCAGGCCCATCCTATTGTTTTCCGAACGGAGTCCGCTCTGCGATGTTGGTTGGCGCCATGACACTCCCTTTAAGTCGGGCCTGCCCTCTACAGGAGGAGTACTCAAAAATAGTCAAAAAATAGTCTGGGGACGATGTTTGATTTTTTCCATTTTTGGAATATTTGTGTTTGACTATGTTTTATGTTTCCTCCAAAATCCCCCCTGTAGGTGGACAGGCCCGACCTAGCACTCCCTCTCTGAATCGAGACGGGGTCGCGGGGAGCCTCTCGCGAGGCCCGCCGGCACCACGAGCTCAGAAACAATGCCTGCAAGCTCCAGAGGGCGAGCGGCGCGTGGCAAAAGATCTTTCTTCATATTAGGCAGCGTTGAGGACCGCTTCGTGAACCCTTCACTCCGACTCACACGAGCGCCTCACTGTCACGCCACAGAGCGTGATTCCACAATTGGGTAGTACGCAGTCCCCCCGATGAGAGCTGAGAAGGAGGCTCCGAAACTCGAAGCAAATTATCCTGGCGAAGGACCCAACCATATGCAGTTGTGAATACCAGAGTTGTGATTAATTCCCTACCTAGGCTCTGCCTAGAGGGTTCTTACTCTCTTTCTTAAAGGGGCCGGGCAGTGTAACCCGCCCCGGGCGGTTCCCCCAGCATCCGCCCCGCGGTTCCCCCAGTTACGTCCTCTTAGCTTAGCGTTGCTTATCTCATCTTAGCTTAGCTCATTTCATCTTAGCTTAGCTTAGCGTCATCTTAGATCAGGTTTATCTTAGCTTAGCATGCCTTCATCTTAGCTTCGCTGAGCTTTAGCATAGCATAGCAAAAGCATAGCATAGCATAGCGTAGCATCGCATAGCGCAGCACAGCATATCATAGCATGGCCCAGCTCAGCTCAGCTCAGCTCAGCTTAGCATAGCATAGCATAGCGCAGCACAGCACAGCACAGCATAGCACAGCGCAGCATAGCATAGCATAGCAGAGCATAGCATAGCAGCAAAGCAAAGACAAAACAACAGCAGCGGCAGCAAAGCAAAGCACAAGCAACGCAAAGCAAAGCAAAGCAAACGCAAAAGCAAAGCAAAGCAGCGTTGCATTAGCATAGCATAGCCTAACATAGCCAAGCATAGCATAGCATAGCATAGCACAGCGCTGCATAGCATAGCATAGCATAACATAGCATAGAGCAGCTTAGCATAGCATATCTTAGCATAGCTTAGCACAGCACAACATGACATAGCATAGTTTAGCATATCATAGCATAGTATAGCGTAGCATATCATAACGCAGTATAGCATAGCATAGCATAGCATAGCATATAATAGCTTAGCATAGCGCAGCATAGCATGGCATAGCATAGCATAGCATAGCAACCAATGCTGCTTTCCTAGGGGCTCCAACTTCTAGGTAGGGTCGCACTGGGGTAATTCCTTTGGTGGAGCTCCCTAGCCGCATGCGAACGCAGCTGCTGGAGCCTTCGATGGGCCTCCCTATGGGGGCCACAACACGTTCGAGAGGTGTGCCGAAATGGGGGTGGAACCGCATGCGAACGCAGCCACTGGGGCCTTCGATGGAGCTCCCTACGGGGCCACGGAACGTATGAGGGGCGTGCCGAAATTGGGGTGGGACCGCATGCGAACGCAGCCACAGGGGCCTTCGGTGGAGCTCCCTGTGGGTGCCACGAAACGTGTGAGGGGTGTACCGAAACGGGGGTGGAACCGCATGCGACCGCAGCCACAGGGGCCTTCGGTGGAGCTCCCGATGGGGCCACGAAACGTGTGAGGTTTGACGAAATGGCGGTGGAACCGCATGCGAACGCAGCCACTAGGGCTCTCGGTGGAGCTCCTTACAGGGCCACGAAAAATGAGAGGGGTGTGCCCAAATGGGGGTGGTGAGGAGGGAAGAGTGGGAGAAGGGAGTGGGCAGCGGGAGGAGGAAGGAGACGCGGGGCACTGTCTCTTCAAAACGAGGACCCAACACCACAGGATGGTTGGGAAGCAGACTGCCCAGTAGAAGGATTCTGGCTTGCCCCATGTGAATACGCTGAATTTGCTCGGCGCCCCCGAGGTCGCGCGATCCGGGGTGCAAGCCACGGGATCCGCGGCCCCGACGCTCCCGGGCGCCCCCCCGGCGCCCCCCGATGGTCCAGGAGCGCCCGAGCGCCCCCAAGCGGCCCCAGGCGCTCCGCAGGCGGCCCCGAGCCCTCGCAGGCGCTCCCGGGGGCTCCCAGGTGCCCCCTCTGGCGCTCCCCAAGCGCTCCAGCAGTGCACCTTCCGCGGCTCGCGCCAGCGTGTCGCCAAATCCCTCCAACGACGGCGGCGCGTCTCGGGGGGATTGTTCCTTACAGATCGCTCCGGAGTTCTCGTCTCCATGAATGATCGGCGAGTTAGCCTCCGAGTCAGGTTCGGAGGCTGACCCGCCGATAATTCATGATTTAGGCGAACGTCGATCGTCCGCACAAGCTGCTGCATGGAAGCTCATGTGGTTCCTCACTTGGCCTCGCCTCTCCTGCCCTCACCCGCCCGAGCACATGCGTTTTGCGCGCGTCACATGTGAGGTCGCTGTCTAGGGCGGCTTCTTTGGGGCGGCGTGAGGTAGAGGGGAGGAAACTGCTCATTTGGCAATTAGATCTCTATTGCTTTCTCCTGCCTCTGTCTCGGAACTGTTCTCGGGGTTTGGAACCCTGAGTTTCCACTGGTCTCTGTAAGTTTCCACCCCGACTGTCAAGTACAGCAGTAGGGACTTGACCCTTCGTTCGTGGACGGCCCATCCGATCCTCCTCCTCCTGCTCCTCCTCCTCCGCCTTCTCCTCCTCTATTTGCTCCCCTTCGATCCCCTTCCTCTATAAATGATCCCCCCCTTGTCGCACCCCCAGACGCGCCGGTACGGCGGGCCGGTCGTTTCGCCTGAGATGTCCTCGCGTGGAACGTGAAACTGGCGACAGCTTCAAGGGTGGAGGGCCGCTGGTGCTCGAGATGTGGCTCTCGCCTTGCCGCCGAGCACATCCGCGTTCAGAGTTTGCAGGAGTTTCAGAGATGCAGGGCGGCTGATTTTCGCCTGAGCGCAGCGCACAATCGTCTTGAGCTGCAAGGCTGGAAAGCGTGTGGTTTTCGGAGTGTGGCTCTCGAATCACCACCGGCTGGCTCCCTCTTTTTTTTAAATATATATATATATATATATATATATATATATACATACACACATATATATATGTATATATGTATATATATACATACATACATACATACACACATATATATATATATATATATATATATATATATATATATATTATGGGGCCACCAGGCTATAGGACCAGGGTTTGCTGTTCCCTGCACCAGTTCCAGTTACCAGTTTCCACTGCTACAATATTGCTTTGCGCTGCTTACTGTTCTTTGCTGTAGACCGCGCGAGGGGGGGGGAGCCGAATACCAGCAAACCTAGCGTCTCCTGGGATGGTTCTCAGAATTTCTGGGGAGGGGTCGAATTTGACACCCCTCACGCAGATCGCCGGGGTCAGGGTGCGAAAACACATGGGATTTGCCACATCTCTGAAATTCTGTGGCACCCCTCACGCAGATCGGCGGAGTCAGGGTCGAAAAACCCATGGGACTTGCCACATTTCTGAAATTCGGCGGCACCCCTCACGCAGATCGGCGGAGTCAGGGTCGAAAACCCAGGGGATTTGCCACATTTCTGAAATTCGGCGGCACCCCTCACGCAGATCGCAGGGGTCAGGGTCGAAAAACCAATGGGATTCGCCACGTGTCTTGAAATCCGGTGGCGCCCCTCACGCAGATCGCCGGGGTCAGGGCAAAAAACATACGGGATTTGCCACGTGTCTTGAAATTCGGTGGCCCCCCTCACGCAGATCGCCGGGGTCAGGGTCAAAAAACAGATGGGATTCGCAACATGTTTTAATACTTCGTAAACAAGAAGCATACGCGAGCAATCTCGAAATGCAACACCGAATTCAACAACATCATCCAAATCTCAATTTGTCTTGCCGATTACTCATCGTCTTCGCGTGAAGTCCCGACGCTGCTTCACAGCGGCGCCAAGGCCTCATGACTTCGCTCTTGCATTGCCCATTCTCCGAGAGAGGGGGCCGGCGGCAAGGGGCGAAGCCCTTACGGCGCGATATATATATATATATATATATATATATATATACATAGATATAACCTCAAGAAGGCATTAAGAAACTCCCTCTGGGTTATTCTTAGCACCCGGTTTTCTCAATATTCCAGGCGGGCAGTTTTAGCCGAACGATACACTTAGCACCCGCCGCACACAGAAAACAAAATCCACCATCGGCGGCCGCCTAAGCCCTGCTAAGCCCTGCTACGCCCTGCTGAGCCCTGCTACGCCCTGCTAAGCTATGCTTGGCCCTGCAAAGCCCTGCAAAGCCCTGCAAAGCCCTGCTAAGCCCTGCTAAGCCCTGCTATGCCCTGCTAAGCCTTGCTAAGCCCTGCTTGGCCCTGCTAAACTGCTTGGCAGGAGCAAATCTGCGCTTGGCAGGCCTTAGCTAGGCCCCGAGTCCCTCAGCCAGGTCTTCCGGTGCGGCCATAACGCTCCAGGGTGCGGGGGCGTTATAATCCACCGGAAAAGGGGGGGGGGGGGTTCTTAATGCCTTCCTGAGGTTACCCGTATCCATTTTGGCTCAAGCCATTTTGGCTCGGCTCAAGCTGCACCAGCTTGAGTTGATCGTAAGTCTACATCCCGATCTACAGTGCCCACTTTGCGAACGTCCATCTTATTGTGATCCTCTCAGCTGGGGCTGGGCCGATGGCGCAATGGACTCGGCCGTCTCGCGGGCACTCTTCTTCTTATTCTTCTCCGGCGCAGTCGCCTTCTACCTCAGAGTGGAAGCGCGACCCCAGTGGTCACTGGCACTACATTGGAGCACACGGCTCTGCCAGGAACCAGTCGTCGACCTCGACCGCGCGCTCCTGGACCTGCAGCCAGTGCCACCACGTGAACACGAGTCCGAAGGCGTGCCAGACATGCGGGCTCAAGCGCACGTACGGCGAGGTGGTCAAGAACGGCCCCAAACCTTCTACACCTCCCACGGCTGCATCCCAGCAGAACCCAGTGCGCGCGCAGCTGTCCACCATCACGGACACGCTGACCAAGCTCCACGAGTCACCTACTATTACTTCGCCTGCGGAACGCTCGCCGGCGAAGGACCCCGTCCACTCCCAGGGCGACGTGCTGACCAAAGCCCAGCTCCAGGCCCGCGTCAAGCAGCTCGAGCATGTTCTGGCTACGATCCCCGAGGACGATGCCGAGTTGGCTTCCGAGCGCATCTCGCTCACGACGCGCCTCGACGACTACAAGCGCCAGATCGTGGGCTCCAAGCCGATCGGCGCCCGCATCGACGGCACGAGGGCTGCGCTGGGACGTGCGCGGGCTCGCCGCGAGGAGGCCGAGCAGGCCCTCAAGGCGTCCACGCTTTTGGTCAAGCAGTCCACCGACGAGGTGACCGCCTTGGAGGCCGAGCTGAGCGAGCTCGAGGCGTCCCTGGCCGCTGCCCCTCCCATGGCGGTGGAGGCGCCTGCCCCAGCGTCCCACGCATTCGAGATCCTGAACCAGATGATCGAGCACTTGAAGCAGGACGAGCACGTCCACCCTGGCCACGTCCAGGCAGCGACGCAGCACGTCCAGCAGCTTTTCGAGGGCTTCCAGGCCACGCTGAACCAGGCCGCGGCCACTCGTGCTGCTGCCGCGGGGGTCCAGCCCACTCCTGCCGGCTACAGCGTGAAGACGATGGCGACTGCGGCTGCGACGCCCACGACGGCGCGCGGTCCTGCCGGCGGTTCTCTGGCGCGGCACCATGGCAAGCAGAAGCCCAAGGAGCTGATCACCGATTACTTCACGAAGCGCAAGGTCGTGAAGTCCATCACCAAGGACACGTCGGCCAGCTCCGCTGCAGGCCGCCGCGCTGCTGGGTCGGCGGCGGGGTTTCCTGTGCCAGCGGATGGCCCAGGTCAGGAGCCCTAGACGCCGTCTGCGCTTGTAATGTGCCTGGCGCCGTGCCGCCAACTACCGTTTCAAGTACACCACCTTCATGTTCATGGTTTGGGGGGCTGCTTACCTCTCCTATTTCCGCCCCGCCTCCGGCGCGAAATGCGACCCGGAGCGGCTGTCCACAGGCGGACGCCACAGGCGTCCAGACCGTTACGTGCACTGCTACACGCACACCGCTGGCTGGCTCTCATGGCCCTCCCGCGGCTACCACGATGCGCAGTTCTCGCCGAGCTCCGCGCACCGCCTCCGAGCAGACCATTGCCACCGGCAACGTCTGCACCCTCCGACCGCAAGAGGAATCCGTTGCTGGCGTCCAGGTCGCTTTCCAGCTCATGCTTGGGAAGGTCCAGATCCTCGAGCAGTATTTCATTGACGCTCACCTCGACTACGTCTTCCTGCAGGAAGGGCGCGCTCGTGTCGAAGAGGTTCGCACGGGCCTCCACTACACCATGTATGTCGGGGCTGGCGACGACGACGGCGGCCACGGGTGCCAGATCTGGATTCGCGCCCGGTCGGGCTTCAAAGTCTCCTCGTACGCAGCGGTGCCCCCCCGTCTGTTCTGGTTGACAGGCCGCGACGCTTGCGGGTTGCCGCTGATCCTTGTCAGCGCGCACGCCCCCACTGAGGCATCACCAGCCACTGAACGCGAGGGATTCTGGGACACGCTGCTGAGCACGATGTCCTCCCTGCAACGCCGCGCGCCCACCGCCAAGATCTACATGGGCATCGATGCCAACGCACGTGTTGGCCCACACCACTCTGGCGCGACGGGGCCGTGTGACCCTGAGGAGATCTCCCAGAACGGCGCTGCGCTTATCGCCACGCTCCAGGAACTCCAGCTGGCCGCCCTGAACACTTTCTTCAATGTCGGCTATACTTGGCGCTCTGGGAAGGGCCCCACGTCGCGGATAGATTACTTGTGCGGACCTTTAGTGGACCTCCCGGCCGTCCACAAAGTGCACGTCCCCGAGCAGTTTCAGCTGTCCATCACTACGCGCGAGGACCACCGCATGGTCGCTGCACACATGACCGTCCCCACGCGCGGTGGCGACACTGTGGGCCCCCCCGCGCCGTTCCGCTTCAACAAGCGGCGCCTCGGTGACACCGCGCGCGCGCAGCAATTTGCGCGACGCATGTCCGAGCTGCGTCTGTCGACCCATGGCGACATTGACGACGAGACCACGACCTTCATGGGCCACGTCCGCTCCTCGGCACTGCAAGCCTTTGGCCGCCGCAAGATCAACCCCGCCAGCCGTGGATATCTGGAGACACATGGCGGCTGCTCCGTACCCTGGCCCCGTCGCGCAGGACGATGTACCGGGCTCGTGCCGAGATCTTCAAGGTGAATTGCCACCTCGCCTTCCTGAGCTGGGCAGCCCTGTGCCCCTCCACGTTCTCGTTGACTAACGCTCCCCCCACGCGATTGGGCTGGGCGGCCAAGTGCGTGCTCCCCTCCCTGCGAGCACTCCGGCAGCAGTGGCGCCTGCTGAACGCCGCCACCACCCGCCTCTGCAGCCAGCTCACAGCGTTAGTACGTCACTTCATCCACTTCGACCGCCAGCTCTTCCTCGAGACGAAGGCTCAGGAGGCGCAGCTGGCTGCCGTTCGCCGGGATTGGCGCACTACCTTTGGCATCGTGCGCGCGCTCAGTGGTCGGAGCGCCAGCTCCTCCACGCATCCAGTCCGCCTGAAGTCTGGAGCTCTGTCCAGCACCGAGGCGGAGCGGCAGGGGCGTTGGCAGGAACATTTCCGGGACGTCTTCAATGGCAAGCCGGCCACCATGGCCGAGCTGAAGCTCAAGCCGACGCCTCCGCCGGACCCCTTCGCCAGCGGCATCGTCGTCCTCCCCGATGCCGTGGGCGCGTCGCTCCTCCAGCTTGGGCGCAACAAGGGGGTGGGCCGCGATGGCGTCCCCTCGGAGCTGCTGGTGGCCGGCGGCGACGCCGTCAACGAACCCCTGGCGCCCATCTTCCAGGACATCATCGACGGCGAGCGCTGGCCAACCTCCTGGACAGGCGGGCGCATGCAGAACGTATACAAGAAGAAGGGGCCGCGCGAGGAGTGCGACGAGTCCCGCGGGATTGTCCTCGAGGACCACGCGGCCAAAGGCTTCAAGCAGCTCCTCAGTGGCCTCGTGACCCCCATGTACAACGCCCACATGCCTGAGTCCCAGCATGGGGCTGTTGCTGGCCGCGGTACCGACCTCGCTGCACACCTCGCCCGGTCTTTCTGCGACTACTGCACCACCAAGGGGCTCTCATGCTTCGTCTGGTTCGTGGACCTTGTCAAGGCGTTTGACCGGGTCGTGCGCGAGATCGTTCTGGGCTGGCCCCATGCCGCCACAGACCCAGAACAAGATCTACGAGACCTTGGTCTCAGCGATCATCAGGCCCAGTGGATTGCTACTTGGGTTGCTCGCCATGGATGCCTGTTCGAGCAGTGGGGCGCGGCGCCGAAGGTGATCCGGCTGCTCAAGAACATGCACGCGGCATCGTGGTTCTCTTACGGCGATTGCGACGCCGCCGTCGCCACGCTGGTCGGCGGCCGTCAGGGCTGCAAGTACGGCGCCATGGTATTCAACAGCACGTTCTCCCTGGCCATGGTCTTGATCCGGGATGCCTTGCTCGACGCTGGCATCATTCTGCGGCTGCCCAAAGGACGCGATGCGTTCTGGGCGCCGCCAGAGAGCGGCGCCGACCACGCCGAAGACACCATACCAGTGGTCGACGCCGCATTCGTCGACGACGAGTGCTTCATGCTGACGGCCCCCCGCGCGGCCGACTTCGACAGCGCGATCGACGTAATACTTACGGCAGTCTGCAATATTTACAAGAGCATGAACTTGACGATCAATTGGAAGCCTGGCAAATCGGAATGCTTCTTGGTATATCGCGGCACTGGCGCCACTTCGTGCTTGGAGAAGCGACGCGTCCAGCGCGGTGGTGGCCTTGCGATAGCGGTTCCTGGTCGCAACGTGCTCTTGCATGTCGTCCCTAAGTACACCCATCTCGGAGGCGTCGTGTGCTCCAATGGCTCGCTCGGCCCTGCTGCTCAGCATCTTCGCGTCGCGGCCATGAAGAGCTACGCCCCGCTTGCAACCAAGCTTTTCGGCAGCCCCGTGGTGTCCGACGACCTCAAATTTTGGATGATGCAAAGCTTGATCCTGAGCCGGTTGTTGCACAATGTCCACATCCTCGTGCCGACTCGACGGTTCACTCTCACCATCAACGCCGTGTACATGCGAGTTCTCCGGAGGATCGCCGGGGCGCCTCGCTTTGGGCACACTGTCCACGATGTCACGGTACGCGATCGTCTTGGGAGGGCGAGCGTCGATTGCTTGATGATGCGCGCTCGTCTGCGGTATCTTGGCCGCTTGCTGCGGTCGCAGCCGTCGGCCCTGCTGGCGATGCTGAGCACGCGTCCCAAAGATCGACCGTTGCCTTGGGCACAGCTGCTGACCACGGACATGTTGAAGCTACGGGAGCTGGTTGCACCATGCTCGCACCTCCCTTGCCCCACAGCCGGCGCGTCGATATGGACTGAGTTCATTTTGGCCTCTCCCGGGCGTTGGTCCGGCGCGGTGAACGCCCTTCACTTCGTTGACTCGTGTTGCGATGCCGCCGCTGCCGCTCCAGCGTCTACGGCTGGCGGCACTCGCCCGCATGTCTGCGCGATTTGTGACAGCCGCTTCGCGTCTGCGAAGGCGCTGAGTCAGCATATGCGCATCAAGCATGGCCAAAAGTGCCTGCAACGATTTTGGGCGCCAGCTGGTGCCACGTGCCTCGCTTGCGGCACTTCGTTCGGCCTCCGTCTCCTGTCTCACTTGTGCGATTCGCGCCGGCCCAAGTGCTGGAACGAAATTCGGGCAAACCGCAAGCGTTTCCCGCCGCTTCTGGATTTTGTCGTCGCGAAGCTCGGCTTAATGGATCAGGAGCTTCGTCGCGAGGCCCAGCGCGCGGGGCACTCCCATGCTTTGGCGAAAGGCCCGGCTCGCCGAGCTGACGGCTCAACCGTTGGCCGTGCTCGTCTGTAGCAGCTGTATTGGCGGCACCTGCCCCGCTATGCCTGTTGCTTTCGCTTTCACTGTATAGCTTCCCTGCGTGTTTCACTTGCTACGCTTCGCGCACCACTCGGCGAATAAATATATATATATATATATATATATATATATGTACATATACATAGACATAAACACATATATAAATATGTATCTATATGCATACATACACGCATATATAAATGTACTAGAACCACGCGCGCGCGCTTCGCGCGCGCTTAGGTTCTAGCGCGGACTTCCCCGATTGTGAACGCGAGCTCGCCCCACACGGGAGCGCGCTGCCAGAAAGACCGCTGTCGAAAGAACGGCAGGGCTCTTCCGGCCACGGCGAGGGTCTTGGCCACAAAGAGGTCCCCCGGCCTGGAGCTAGGCAGTAGCACGACGAGCCAGAGCCGCTCCTGTGCCCAAGGCGGTCCTTGTTTCGGCGTCCTGGCCGGGCTCATTGCATGCTCAACGAGAGCTTCACCAACTACATCAAAACGCGGACTACAACAACCGCACCCTCATTATTCTGATGACTCAAATCGTGTCGACAATGTTGCAGCATGCGGCTCTGGTGAGAAAGGATCGGAGGAGGAGGAGGAAGTGGAACGCCAGCCGTGCCTGGACGGGAAGACCCCAGCCAGCGCAAGGAGAGTCTTGTTCCATGGAGTGAGGAGGAAGACTGGGCGAACGAGGAGAATTAGTTCCCAAGGGAACCCACAGGACAGCCTCAAGTGACAAAACCATATCTGATTTATCTTTCAACAGTTCTCGCATTCTCGCCAGCTCGGGGCTATGAACCCCGAGGAGAAGGTGGCCCAAGATGGTCCCCGGGAGGGGCTGGAGAGGCCCGCAAGGGGGAACTCGTGGGGGCTGTTTGGGAGCCTCTTGAAGCCTCGTTTGGGCCTCCTGGGTGCCTCTCGGGGGTCTCCTGGGGCCTCTTGGGGCCCCTTTGGGGCCTCCCGGGGCCCGGTGGAGGTGGGAGGCTCGAATTTCCGGTTCGCGGTTCCCCTCTTGGGGCCCTCTGGGGGCCGTTTTGGGCCTATCTTTGCCCGTCTTGGGCGCGTCTTGGGCCGCCTTGGGGCCCTCCAGAGCCGTCTTGAGGGCCTCTTGGAGGCCTCTTGGGCCGTCTTGGGGCGTCCGCGGGGGGCCTTTGAGCCGTCGTGGAGCGTCGGTCAGCTGAAAAGGCGGGAAAGGCAAAATGTGTGCCTCTTGGGGCCCTCTGGGGGGGCCTCTTGGAGGCCTCTTGGAGCGTCTTGGGGGCCTCTGTGGCCGTCTTGGGCTTATCTTGGGCATCTTGGGGCCCTCTTGGCGCCCTCCTGGGCCTCTTGGAGCCTGCTGGGCCTGCGTGGTTTTAGCCCAGGCCGGGGGGCGCTGGACGATCTTGGACAACGCTATCAAGCACAGGCGCGCGACGGCATCTGAGGAGCTTCTGGGGTGTTCCGCATGCTTCGTCAACTTGCTGTTGGAGGCACCTCTTTTTTTTTTGTTACTTTGCAGGCTCGCGCAGACCGGCCTGGAAATGAATGGGCCTCAGGCGCAGGCTGAAGCCCCGCCATTGAAATGTGCATTCGTCTGTTTGCAGACATGATCGCGGGCGAACTGCACGCGTGAGCAAACAATGGTGTGCGTTTGCAAGGTTGGTTGAATTAAGCAACGCGCAAAGGTCCATTGCGCATGCGAATGCCATGTCTGAACAACTGCCTACCATCGTGCTTATATGCGACAGGGAAGGCGCGAAGCCCAGCTGACCACCAAATGCATGCGCGCAAACTCTGATTCTGATCGGCCTGCACCGATGTCAGTACTAGTGCTGCGACATGGGGCACGTCAACAGCTGCGGCCGACGAGAGAGCCGATCGCGCGACTGGAAATGCCGTCGCGCACCAATCGGCGGAGGAGGTGGGAGGGGAGGGAGAGAAGAGGGAAAAGCAAGGAAAGGCACTTTGGCGCAAGAGCCCCGGCATCAACGGTGCCGCTCCACCCGGTCGCATCGCGAAACCTCACGCAATTCCTGAATCTTGGCGTTGACGATGTCGCAGTCCTGGCAAGCACTGAAAGCCTGGCACATTGCCCTGCGCTGGAAATCTCCAAGGGTAGCTGCGAAATCCCTCAGCACTACGATCCCAAGCGCCCCCACGGAGTGAGGGCGCTTCACGACACACTGAAGCAGAACTGCAACGACTTCGCTGAAATGCTCTGAAGCTCGAGGTACTTTGAAGCGTGGCAACATACGCCCCAAGGCACCAAGCAACTGCACTGCAGACTCCATCTGCAGGTCATCATCGGACAAAGCTGCTTGCTTAAGAACGTAGATCCATTTGCCATGGGCGTAAGCATGCCATTCAGAATCAGTGTACTTCCTCGTGCAGAGGCAATTTGCTGGGCAATCAGACTTCGAGTACATGGGCACTGAAGAGACGGGCCAGAGCGGGTCATCTTCTGGAAGGTGGTAGCGGATTCCCACAAAGACCCAAAGAGCAGCAGTAAACAAACTAAGAGTACACAACAAGAAAACACACAGACGTCCACGTGCTACAATCGATCTTGACGGATCGACTTGGCTGATACACAGCATGCTCCGCGGGAAGTCGAGAACCAGTATGAGCAAAGTGTACACTTGATAGTTATACCGTGGTGCCATCATTATATATATAGATAAGTGAAATCCGATTGCGGCCCACGCCCACAGAGCTCTGAGCGGCGAAAGCCCTCCAGTCACAACTCGCCACCACCAATGAGACTCACACTTTGGGCCCATGTCAAATAGAAGTATCCACATGCTGAAAGGACCCTCGAACAACATCGTCAGGCTCCCAAGTGCTCTCATTACGCCCTGCGACTGAACAGCCATGGCGTTCAGGCAAGGCCATTTGGAAGTTCTGACTCGATGTAGCAGCCAATGTGCCAGCTCACGCCCCGACCAATAGTCGAACAACCCTGGTTGATTAAGAGACTTTGCAATGAACGCATTGATGTACATAAGAGCGCAAGCTGTCATGCCCCAAGTTCTCACCCAACTCGAAGCGATGTCGGCACCCACCACATGTGCCGCAAGCGTCCCCAAAGCAAGACCTATGTTCCCGTATAAACAAATCAGAGTGCGATGGTCACAATTCAGGTTGCGACCCGTGTGGCTCTGATCTCGAATGAACACGCCCGCCGTAGCCACGACGAGAGGCGTGACGAGGAAGCGTAATTTGCGATGCAGATACTTGCGCCAAGCACTGGCCAGCACGGTGCTGGCCCCCAAAATATGGGCAAGGGGGGTCAAATTGCCATCTATCTCACTCTGTCCTGCCATGCCATCCAGTGTAATCTGCATGAGGAAGTATATTGAGATTGTGAAATCTAAGTCCTTCAGAGGTGAGCCTCCCATCAACATCCGTGTAAAGAAGTTCCGATGCATCCCCAATACATCGTCCCCGCCACAATTTGACTCCATCCCCGTATACCTCCCACACCAGTACTGACCTACACAAGCGGATGCCAACCATATGATTGCTAGAAACAGCAACGTTTGACGGTCACGATGCTGCAAGCTCCACGCGTCTCCGACCACGAATTTAGGAAACTCTTCCCAAAACACAAGCCTGCAATCTGCGCTGACTGCGTGTGCGAACGCTTGTTGCCAATCATCTCGCCCTCCAATTGTTCCATTGCGTTGCTGCGCTATCCAAGGGAGCTGTGGGCCGTCCGTCCTAGAACTCAACGTCCGCCATATTTGGACGAACTGTGCGATCAAACCGAGAAGGATAAAACAAGTCACAATGACGAGAGAAGCGCGCGTGCACGACATTACCTGGTCCACGGCAACGTCTTTTGCACCTTCGTCTCTGCGAAGTTCAGCGGTAGTTTTGGATAATCAGAAGGTGGGTTGGAAGTCAGAGGTCTGGCATCGCCCCCCCGTCCTTGAGCCCATCCCTTGGGCCTTGAGCCAAAATGGCTACGGACGCCTGGAAGCAGTTTTGACGCATCGAGGGCACTCTTGGGCTATTTTAAAGCCTCTTGGACGTCTCCTACGAGCCTTTGAGGCCCTCGGGAAGCTTTTGGGGTCCTCGTCGGACCACTTGGGGGCCTCTTGCGGCCTCCTGTGGGCCTTGTGGGGGGACCGCTCTGCTGTTGGGTCGCGTTCCCCTTCTTGGGCCTCTCTTGGGGCTCTTGGGGCCCTCTGGGGCCGTCTTGGGCGCCTCAAGCACCGTCTTGGAGCCCTCGCGGGCCGTCTTGGGGCCCTCTTGGAGGCCTCTTCCTGTATATGGGAGCGGTATTGGAAGCCTCTTGGGCCGTGTTGGACATCGGGATGCCGAAGGCAGAAAACAGCGTAGAACCCGTCAAAGCCCAATCGTAAAACAATGAGTTCTGCCTCTTGGGGCCACCTTGGGAGATCTCTTGGAACCTCGTCGGCCCTCTTGGGAGCTTCTCAGGGGCCTCTTGGATCCGATTGGGGGCATCTTGGGTCTTCCCGAGAACCTCTCGGGGTAGAAAGCTCGGATTCTCGATTCGTGTTTCCCTTCTTGGGGCTCTCTTGGGGCCGTCTTGGAGCCCTCTCGGGCGCCTCGGGCACCGCCTTGGGGCCCTCGTGGGCCGCCCAGGGCCCTCGTGTAAGCCTCTTCGGCTATCTTCGAGCTGTCTTGGAGACCTCTTCCTCCTCCTCGTCGCCCTCCTCCTCCTCCTCCTCCTCCTCCCACTCCAGCTCTCTCTCCTCCTGATCATCCTCCTCCTGCAGCGTGTTCCAGAAGGCTCCCGCCGGAACATGCTGTGCACAAGTGCTGTCACTGCTCCCGCCACCGTGCCCTGGGTGGTGGGTCAGAGGCCTCATGGGTGTTGGTTTGGATCTCGTGGTTGGCCTGTCGGGGACGTCGTGAAGGCAGTTTCGCAGCTTCTCGGTAGCCGTTTTGGGACCGTTGTGGGGCCTCCTCGGGGCTGTTTTGTGGCCTCTTTAGGCCTCGTTTGGGCCTCCTGGGTGCCTCTTGGGGGCCTCCTGGGGCCTCTTGGGGGCTCCTTGGGGCCTCCTGGGGCACTCTTTTGGAGCTGTCTTGGGGCTCTGTTGGGCTGTCTTGGGCGACTCTGGGGCCCTCTTGGGGCCCTCTTGGGGCCCTCTTGGGCCGTCTTGGGGCGCTCCTGGGGGCCTATTGAGCCGTCTTGGAACGTCGGACAGCCGAAAAGGCTGGAAGGCCAAAATCGTTCGAAAACCTTCGTAAAATCGACGATTTCGGCCTCTGGAAGCGCTCTGGAGAGGCGTCTTGAAGCGTCGTGGAGTGCCTTGGGGGGCCTCTCGGGCCGTCTTGAGCCTATCTTGGGCGTCCTGGAGCGGTCTTTCGGCGACTCGGGGCCCGCTTGGGCCGTCTTGGGGCTCTCTTCGCCCGTCTTGAGCGCGTTTGGGGCCGTCTTGGGGCCCTCCAGAGCCGTCTTGAGCCCCTCTTGGCGGGAAAAGCAACATGTGTCCAAAACCTCCGTAAAATAAACGATTTCGGCCTCTTGAAGCGCTCTGGAGAGGCGTCTTGAAGCGTCGTGGAGTGCCTTGGGGGGCTTCTCGGGCCGTCTTGAGCCTATCTTGGGCGTCCTGGAGCGGTCTTTCGGCGACTCGGGGCCCGCTTGGGCCGTCTTGGGAGCCTCTGGATGCCCTCCTGGACTATTTTGGACCTCCCCAGCCGCCCCGTCCTCCCATGGGGGGTTGGAGGCGGCGGCCTCCGAGGCCCAGGACGCGGAAACCCTGTAAAAACACAGGGAAAATGACCCCCGTCCCGGCCGGTCCTGGGGCCCTCTTGGAAGCTTCTTGGGCCGTCTTGGGGCGGTCTTGGGCGCCTCTTGGGCCGTCCTGTAACGTCGGAAAACCCAAAAGACAACTTTGTTGAAAATGTACGTTTTACCAAGGGAATGGGCCAATTTTTGCGTCTAGGGGCCCTCTTGGGACGCATGTTGGAGGCTTCTTGGGGCCTCTTGGGGGCGTCCTTGGACGTCTGGGGTCTCCTGGGGCCTCTTGAGGGGCCTCCTGGGGGCCTCCTGGCGGCCTCTTGGGGCGGAAGGCTCGAGCTTGCGGTTCGTGGTCCCCCTCTGGGCCCCCTCTTGGGCCCGTCTTGGGGCCCTCTTGGGCCATCTTGGGCGCCTCTTGGGCCGTCTTGGGGCCCTCTTGGGCTGTCCTGGGGCCCTCTTGGAAGCTTCTTGGGCCGTCTTGGGGCGGTCTTGGGCGCCTCTTGGGCCGTCCTGTAACGTCGGAAAGCCCAAAAGGCGACTTTGTTGAAAATGTACGTTTTACGAAGGGAATGGGCAAATTTTTGCGTCTAGGGGCCCTCTTGGGACGCATGTTGGAGGCTTCTTGGAGCCTCTTGGGGGCGTCCTTGGACGTCTGGGGTCTCCTGGGGCCTCTTGAGGGGCCTCCTGGGGGCCTCCTGGCGGCCTCTTGGGGCGGAAGGCTCGAGCTTGCGGTTCGTGGTCCCCCTCTGGGCCCCCTCTTGGGCCCGTCTTGGGGCCCTCTTGGGCCATCTTGGGCGCCTCTTGGGCCGTCTTGGGGCCCTCTTGGGCTGTCCTGGGGCCCTCTGGGAAGCTTCTTGGGCCGTCTTGGGGCGGTCTTGGGCGCCTCTTGGGCCGTCCTGTAACGTCGGAAAGCCAAAAAGACAACTTTGTTGAAAATGTACGTTTTACGAAGGGAATGGGCCAATTTTTGCGTCTAGGGGCCCTCTTGGGACGCATGTTGGAGGCTTCTTGGGGCCTCTTGGGGGCGTCCTTGGACGTCTGGAGGCCATCTTCAGCATCTCGGAGCCCTCTTGGAGGCCTCTTGGAAGTTTCTTGGGCCGTCTTGGGCGCTTCTTGGGCCGTCTTGTCTGACTGGGGAGGCCTCCGGCAAGCCCCGACGAGCCTCCGGGCCCCCCGGGGCGCACATTTGTGGTCGAGGTCCCGGCCCCGGGCCCCCGGACCCGGTGCGCCGTTATATGTGTGTGTATATATATATATATATATATATATGTACGTATATATGTTTGTGTGTGGCTCTCGGGCTAGCGCCGCGCACCTCCGTCTTAACAGGCTGCAACCGTTTTCAATGATTCGTATGGTTGAAGTCCCAGGACTTGTGCTCTGGCAAGATTGAAAAATCTCAGGCCGCAGCAGTCACGTGAACTCGCGGCGCTGAGGTCACAGGAACGGCGTTCTGGTGCGATATATAGGGTCATCAACACGCAATAGTCACGTTGATCCCCGGCGCTGAAATCCCAAGAACTGCGATTTGGCACGATTGAAGGTGTTCACACAGTTGTCTTCCAAGGGCGCACTTCCCGCATTGAGATCCCACCAGCCCTTTAGGGCATGATTGTTTTAGAGCGTTTCTTCTTCCAACCCCCTTCTTCCCCTTGGGGGATGGGTTCACCCCTCCTGGGAACCCTTCCCCCTGGACCTGGAGGGGGGAGGGGAGGGGCTCGCGATCCAAAACGGCCCCAGCGAGAAGGCGAAAATCAATGATTTTACAACGGTTTGGGTCACATGTTGGCCTCCTGGGGGATGGGAGCGAATGAAGCCCCCCAGCCTCTTTGATCAATCTTCTCCAAGACGGCCCCAAGATGGCCCACAAGGCTCCCAAGAATGAGGCGCCCAGGATGCCCCTAGAGGCCCCCAGGAGGTTCCCGAGAGGCTCCCAAGAACCCCCAACAGGCTCCAAGAGGCCCACAGGACGGACCGCCAGGAGGACCCCAACACGCCCCAAGAGGACTCCAAGAAACTCCCGAATGACATCTGACGACACTCCGAGAGGCATCCAAGAGCCCTCTGGCCATTCTGCTCGCCCTCTTCCCCGCCTGTTCCTCCTTTTCCCTCCTACCTTTTCCCCCTCCTCCTTCCCCTCCTCCGCCGCCTCATCCTCCTCCTCCCCCTCTTCCTCCTCCAGCTCCTCCTCCGGCTCCTCCCCCTCTCGGGGTATGACGGCCGCCCCAGCCCGTTATTCCACTGCATGCTCCTCCACATCCCCGATCAGAGCAACTCGCCTGGGCATCGCTTCTGGATGGGCTGGTGGGATGACGCGAGGCGTCTCGAATTAAAATCATGTAGGGGCCTACGAGGAGGGAGCTTGAAAGGAGGTTTTACTGAAGCATCATTCATGCGTTTTGGGTTCACACTAGTCCTCCTCCTCCTCCTCCTCCTCCTCCTCCTCATGGTGCCTCCCCCCTGACGCATGCGGTATAAACGACCAGCCGGCGGCGCGGCGCGGTCTCCTTGCTCTCCCCGGCGGCGGGTCCACCTGCACAGGGCTCCCGAAGAAACGGAGGGCGATACGACATGATACGATACGACCGCTTGCAATCAACTGCCTGTCCATCCCTGCTAGCGCGGCAACAAAAAAAGCGACCCTTCAGCAGCTGTAGACTCTGGATCTGCGTTCGCAGTGAGACGAGGCGACTTTCAGAATCGCCCTGCAGAGGAATGCCCCTGGCCGAATCCAAGAACCTCCGAAAGGGGATGGCGAGGCGGAGGAGGAGGAGGAGGAGGAGGAAACTCAAGGAGAAGATCAGCGGCGCGCCAAGGAGGGAAAGCTCAACGTTTTCTGACGTTTTCGTCCGTTCCTGGAGGTTTTCCAGCCTCGGGGTGCTTTCCAGCAGCTACGCCTCGCCGAAGGCATCCTATGGGGGCCCAGATCGTCCCGAACGGCCGTCGGAGACCCGAGCTCTGACTCGAGAACCAACGCTCCTCTCGGCGGCGCGTCGATGGGTCATTGCACCGACCTTGCAGACGTGCTGCAGCGGATTTTTGCGTGGACTTCTGCCATTGCAGAACCCCGAAACGGCGAGCGAAAAACGTAGTGAATGTCGCGTAGACGTTTGTTCAGTCTTCATTCCTGGCCAAAACAATCCGCACGAAATTCACTTCTTCGAAATCCGGAACGAAATTCTCCAGGACCAGGACAATCCCGGCCCATCCCATCGTTTTCCGAGGGAAATCCGCTCTGCGATGTTGGCGCCATGAGATGGCCTTGCTCCGAGAGCAGCGGGGCTCCCCGGGAGCCCTCCGGCCTCCGCGGAAGCCCCCCGCGGCCTCAGAGAAGGCTCGGGAGGTGTCTCAAAGGCCGGGCGCCTTCTGAATCTTCCTCGAGGGCCCGCCCCCTGCGCCTTCCCCCATGGGCACGCCGTCGAAGGACGGAAATAAAAACGATGCGCAGAAGAGAGTTCAAAAAATCCACCCCCAGAACAATCACCCCGACCCTCGAAGCCGTTCAGTAAACACGCCCAAAGAAACAATCGAACGGGGCAGGGCTGTTTAGTAAACGCCCAGGGCCGTTTAGTAAACGCTGATTATCCGGTCCAGGTGGTTTTTCCTCCCTTACTAGAAGCAGAACGAGAGGAGGGACGATGATAAAGAGAAGAAATCAAGAAATGAAACGAAAAATGAAGGACGAAGATGGAGCGAAATGACCGAGGAACGGGCGAGCCGTCAGAGCCGGCGAGCCCCAAGATCAAAACAATCATCCTGGCGAAGGGAGGAACCATATGAGGTCACGAGCAACGCAAGGCAAGTAATACGAAGGATGGGAACGAATCGTGCGAGGGATGTGCCAAAATGGCGATATGGCGGCGTGCGGACTTTGCCACTGGAAGCTCCCCGTGGGGCCACAAAACGCGCAAGAGGTGCGCCGAAATGCGGCGCTGCCGCCATGCGCACTTTACCAGTGGGGCCTTCGGTGGAGCTAGGGCCACGAAACGTGTGAGAAGTGTGCCGAACTCAAAGCACTTCTGACAGGCGAACCCTGCCATTTGGGCCTTCGGTGAAGCTCCCTGTGGAGCGACGAACATATATGAGGGGGGTGCCGACATGGGCGCGGCGCCGCCATGCGAGCCCTGCCACACTAGGCCTTCGGTGGGGCTTCCTATGGGCCACGAAGCGTAGGGCAGTGCCAGGGACGGGAGGAGGAGGAGCAGCAAAAAGGGAGGACGCGGGGCGCCGCGGATTCCAAACGAGGACACAACACAACAGAACGGCAGGAAAAAAAAACGGCCCGACCCCAAGCCCCCAAGAGGACGAGGATGGCGAGGACAGGGGCAGGGAGGAAGACGGCGACGAAGATAAGGATAACCGACGCGCCCGCAAACATGGGACGCTACGGGATAGCATCTCCGTCAATCTGAACACACTGGGGGCCCTAGAAAACGATATCGACGGATGAGCCACGACCATACATGGCGCCTTCAATGTCCAACCTTCCGTCCACCAAAAAGAAATAATGGTTCGTCAATTTCTGTGGAAGGGGAACCGCCGGATCCTACGAATGACAAGTTCCGCCCACGCACTGGACTCGGTACCTCTTGACCTAAATACAAAGCGTTGTCTCACACAGGCCCGAGCGCCTAGCTCGCACACCGACACTTCGATTTCTCGCGTTCCCAAGCGCTCTGAAATGATTTCCTTGGAGTTCGCCCACTGCCTTGCCGATCATCCCCCCGACTGATCACTCCAATCCAACGCAGCAGCTGTCCGATCTTGAGCAGGGTTGCTAAAATCCTGATAAGCGGCAGTGGAAGTTCGCCGCGAGGAGTTGGTCGCTTCACTACGCCTTGGGCAGACAGTGGTGGGTTCAGTATACCAAGACCATAGCTATCCCCTTAGAACGCGGGTAGCTAGGCAAGCCGACGAAGAGATGACAGGCCATTCCTTGACAAACATCCCATGGGTCACTAAGTAAGGCTCTTAGGTCACCGTATTCAAACACAAAGTTTCGCAAAACGTGAAAACCGCAATGGATCCAATTGGATCCCTTTCCGGGTGCGGGAAAGTGTCGTGGCTCCTATTTCTGTGTTGCGCGGATCCAATTTCCTGTGTGCAAAAAACGATTGATCCATTTATTTCCTGGGAATAGATATATACTAAGAATTAACATCCGGGACCCAGGGGAAATGGGATCCGCGGAGCACCGCAAGTGAAGCATCATGCTATCCACGGAGCTGTGGATCTGCAGACCCATGCTAAGATTCTACGGGGGAGGGGGCTTTCCCAGGATGAAGAGGGGAAGGATGAGGGAAGAGGCAAGAGGAGGTGGGAGGAGAACAGAGGGGATCGGCGCGTCGCATCCGACACGTGGGGCTCAAGAGGAAAATGTTTCGGCTTGCGAAAGTATTCCCCCTTCCACCTCCTCCTGTCCCCTTCCTGAGGGCGAACGTCATGGGGTCGCCTCAAGGCGGGAAACGCCGAGGTGAAATCGGCGATGCGTCACAGACTGTTCAGCGATAGACCCCCCATTGCGTCGCCGCGCGTGCCTGGGCCGGGTGGGCAACCCGGCGGCCCCCCTCGGCAAGGAATGGGCGACTGGGGGCCGACGCGTTCCCCCTGAGCATCTCCCCCCCTCACGTGGCCCCTGACACCTGCCACCTCCCCCCCGCACACACACACACACACACACACACTTTGCGTCGGCGGCTGGGCAGAGGTCGACTGCTCCGGCGGAATGGTAACAGGGGACACGCTGTATGCAAATTAAGGTCGCAACCCACACACACACACACACTGCTATCCGAGGTCTGCGAACGGGAAAGGCAAGCCTAACACGCGCTCAAGCAGACTCGGGGGGAAGGGGAAGGGAAGGAGCAAGACAGGAAGACGGAGAGAGAGAGAAGGCGTGCCCCACCCCAGCACTTCCGTTCCCTCCTCCCGTTTTGGTCCCGCGCCCGCCCTTGATGGCGCCGCGGCCACGCCCGCGGCGGAGCAGACGCGCAAACGGGCCCAGCCAACGCAACGAGAGCTGGATCCGACTACAGGGGATCGACAGGGGTGGGAAGCCGTGAGGGGACAGGCAAGGGGGGAAAAACGAAACGAGTAGACCGACGGGGGGGGAACGACGCCCAGGCAGGCCGCCCGCGGGCAGAGAGGGGTGAGGCAATGGCGCTGGAGGTGGGGCGTGGCAGCAACTGCTCCCCCCCCCATTCCTCCTCCCCATCCTCCCCTTCCCCCTCTCCCTCCCCCACTCCCCGTTAATCCTCCTGCTACTCCTCTTCGTTCCTCCTCGTTCCTCTTCCTTCTCCTCCTCCTCCTCCTCCTCCTCCTCCTCCTCCTCCTCCTCTTCCTCTTCCTCCTTTTTCTCCTCCTCCTCCTCCTCTTCCTCCTCCTCCTCATCCTCCTCATGCTGTTCCTGCTGCTCCTGCTGCTCCTGCTGCTCCTGCTCCTCCTGCTCTTTCTGTTCGTCCTGCTCCTCCTGCTCCTACTGTTCCTCCTGTTCCTCCTGCTCCTCGTGCTCTTCCTGCTCCTCTTGCTCCACCTGTTCCTGCTCCTGCTCCTGCTCCTCCTCCTCCTCCTCCTCCTCCTCCTCCTCCTCCTCCTCCTCCTCCTCCGCTCCTGCTCCTCCTCCTCCTCCTCCTCCTCCTCCTCCTCCTCCTCCTCCTCCTCCTCCGCTCCTTCTCCTTATAGATAACTCCTCCCTGTCGCACCCCGAGGCCAGTTTTTAGGGCGGGCCGGGCGTTTCGCCGACTCCCTCACCAAAAACTAACAACAGCTTCACTGATGGAGGGCGGGTCGCTTTCAAAATTTGGTTCTCGCATGAGCGTCGCGCACATTCTCTTTAAAATGTTGCAAGAGCTTCACGGATTGAGGGCAGTTCCTTTTCAAAATGTGGCTCTCGCCCTAGCGCCGCACCCATTCGCTTTAAAAAAATTGCAAGAGCTTCACGGATTGAGGGCGGGTCGCTTTCAAAATGTGGCTCTCGCCTGAGCGCCGCGCACATTCGCTTTAACAAATTGCAAGAGTTTCACGGATTGAGGGCGGGTGGCTGTCAAGATGTGGCTCTCGCATCAGCGCCGCGCACACTCTTCTATAAACATTTGCAAGAGTTTCACGGATTGAGGGCGCGTGGTTTTCAAAATGTGGCTCTCGCCTTAGCGCCGCGCACATTCGTTTTAAACATTGCAAGAGCTTCACGGATTGAGGGCGGTTCCTTTTCAAAATGTGGCTCTCGCCGCAGCGCCGCGCACACTCGTCTTAAAAATATGCAAAACCTTCACGGAATTCCATAATCAACGTACCAGACATCGTGTCTTGGAAGGGTTTTGGATGATGCGGGCGCAACAGTTGTGTTGATTCGCTGTGATCAAAGATGGCGTTCTGGCACGATTCTGGGTCGTCAAGACGCAGCAGTTGAAATCCCGAGAACAATGTGTTGGCACACTGCAGGATATTCTAACTGTTGTCTTCCAACGAGGCAGTTCCCTCAATGGAAATGAACCCTTCTAGAGGCCTATGAAGAGGGAGCTTCGAGGGAGGGTTAATTCCAACATCGTTGATGACTCTTGTGTTTCCACTGGTCCTCCTCCTTCTCCTCCTCCTCCTCCTCCTCCTCCTCCTGCTGCATCAAGCACGATGCAGGCCTGGGCGGTGTTGCCGTGTGTTTCCCAAGATAGCGATTAGGGGTTCATTGTTTAAACCCCCTTCTTGAGGATCCCTGACTAAGGACTCCCGCACAATGATCCCTTACGACGGGCACATTTCCCACGACCCCCTAGTATGGAGACCTTACTCATGTTTCCTCACGCAGGTTTTCACACAAAGGATCCATCACGTATGAAC
This sequence comes from Prorocentrum cordatum, assembly GCA_963575745.1. NCBI lineage: Eukaryota > Dinophyceae > Prorocentrales > Prorocentraceae > Prorocentrum > Prorocentrum cordatum. The sequence goes on from CAUYUJ010019470.1 coordinate 79,926, forward strand.
CCTTACTGAAGACCCCTTTTAAACCCAGCATTCCTTACTAAGGATTCCTGCACACGGCTTTGCGATCAACAACTCCTCAGCAAGGATTCCCTGGTAAGGAAATTCGAATAAGGGTTCCTTACCAAGAATTACCTTGCCTTTGAAAACTAGAGTTGGTTGCTTAACGAAGGATTCCCGCAAAGGGGTTCTTTCCTACAGGTACTTTACTAACCACCCCATCGCAAGGAAAACTCACTCAGGTTTCCTTATGAATGACCCTGTACGTAAGATTCCTTACTGGGGACCCCGTTTTAGCCAGGATTCAAGACTAAATGTTTGTCATTTAAGAGTCTTGGGTGCTTACAAAAGATTCCTTAACCAGGATCCCTTACGAAAAAGTTCATTTTACGGTTGTCTTGCGGAGAATTATGAATTAAGAATTATTTAGGCTGCGATCTCTTAGTAAGGAGGCGCTATGTTCTTTGTTCATATAAATATATAGAATTGAAATATATGTTTGCACGAATAAGAAGAGACCCCATAGACAGGATTCTTGATCAGGGAACCCTGGCAAAATATTCTTCACTACGAACTATTACGGGTCCGTGATTAACGAATCCGCCATACGGGATCTTTAAGTAGGATTCCTTTGCATGATTACATAGGAAGGGCACCTCAATGAGGATTCCTGGGTATGGAATCGGTAGTGAGGCTTCCAGACGACCGATCGTTTAAACCGGATTCCTGACCCACGATCAAAAATTCCCCACTAAGGGTTTCTTAATAATGGATCACAATGATTCATCCGCACAAGATCCCGAATAAAGAAGCCTTTTTAAGGGTTCCAACGTAAGGAGCCCTATACGGATTCCGTATTGCCGATTCCGTACTAAGGGGTCTGTCTCAAGGGTTCCTTACTCCGCATGCATGATCAAGGGTACATCACGCAAAATTTCACGTTCAGGGCTCCTTCCTAAGAATTCCTTCCCAAGTAGCTCTGACGCAGAAGTTCTTACGGAAGAGAAACGATTAAGAAATCCGTACTACATACTCCATAATCAGAACCCGTTGCTTTTGATTTCTCAAACAGGACTCCTGACTGCGGATACCGTAATGAAGAGTCATTCTGACAGATTCGTCATGCAAGGTTCCTTCATACCCTTTTGCGATCACGGATTCCTTAGTAGGGACTCTCTGATAGGGAAACCATGCTGCTCAGGGCTCCCAACTAAGGATTCCTTCACAAGGATCCCGAAGGATTCTTTACGAATGCTTCTGTTGGACAGGCTTCCTTACTTTGGGTGCCTCATTAAGAGCGCTGCGTAAGCTTTCCTTACGAAGACTTTCCAATAAGGACTCTTTGGTACGACTTGCTTGGTAATAAACCCAAGCTAAGGGGTCCTTACTAAGCCGGCAGTGCAAAGGAACCTGGATCAAGGATCCCGCAGGATATCGAAGGATTCCTGGGCATCGCACGGGTTCGTAGTGACCCACCAGGATTCCGGGAGGGAAACCATTGGCAGAAAAAAATGCTGTCGGAGAAACGTTTGGGGAGAAGGGAGGCGCGGGTGTGTCCGAACTCGTAGCTTTTGAGTGTGTTCTCGTTTGGTGTTTGCTTTGAATTGATTCCCGACCTGGGCTCTGCCTAGAAGTGTTCTTACTCTGTGTGCTTAAAGGGCCGGCCAGTGTTCCCCGCCCAGGGCGGTTCCCCCAGGATCCGCCCCGCGGTTCCCCCAGATACGTCCCCTTAGGTTACATCCCCAAGCCGAAAGTTCTTTCCTCTTGGATTAAAATATGGGAACATCCATGGATCCAATTGGATCTTTTTCAGGTGTGGGAGAATGTCGTGGGTCCTGTTTCTGTGCTGCGCGGATCCAATTTCCTGTGTGAGAAAAAACGATGGATCCCTTTATTTCCAAGGAATAGATATATAATAATTATTAACATCCGGGACACAGGGGATATGGAATCCGCGGGGCACCGCAAGTGAAGCATCATGCTATCCACGGTGCTGTGGATATGCAGACCCCTGCTAAGATTCTACGGGGGAGGGGGGTTTTCCCAGGATGAAGAGGGGAAGGATGAGGGAAGAGGCAAGAGGAGGTGGGAGGAGAACAGAGGGGATCGGCGCGTCGCATCCGACATGTGGGGCTCAAGAGGAAAATCTTTCGGCCTGCGAAAGTATTCCCCCCCTTCCACCTCCTCCTGTCCCCTTCCTGAGGGCGAACGTCATGGGGTCGCCTCAAGGCGGGAAACGCCGAGGTGAAATCGGCGATGCGTCACAGACTGTTCAGCGATAGACCCCCCATTGCGTCGCCGCGCGTGCCTGGGCCGGGTGGGCAACCCGGCGGCCCCCCTCGGCAAGGAATGGGCGACTGGGGGCCGACGCGTTCCCCCTGAGCATCTGCCCCCCTCACGTGGCCCCTGACACCTGCCACCTCCCCCACACACACACACACACTTTGCGTCGGCGGCTGGGCAGAGGTCGACTGCTCCGGCGGAATGGTAACAGGGGACACGCTGTATGCAAATTAAGGCCGCAACACACACACACACACTGCTATCCGAGGTCTGCGAACGGGAAAGGCAAGCCTAACACGCGCTCAAGCAGACTCGGGGGGAAAGGGAAGGGAAGGAGCAAGACAGGAAGACGGAAAGAGAGAGAGAAGGCGTGCCCCACCCCAGCACTTCCGTTCCCTCCTCCCGTCTTGGTCCCGCCCCCGCCCTTGATGGCGCCGCGGCCACGCCCGCGGCGGAGCAGACGCGCAAACGGGCCCAGCCAACGCAACGAGAGCTGGATCCGACTACAGGGGATCGACAGGGGTGGGAAGCCGTGAGGGGACAGGCAAGGGGGGAAAAACGAAACGAGTAGACCGACGGGGGGGGAACGACGCCCAGGCAGGCCGCCCGCGGGCAGAGAGGGGTGAGGCAATGGCGCTGGAGGTGGGGCGTGGCAGCAACTGCTCCCCCCCCCATTCCTCCTCCCCCTCCTCCCCTTCCCCCCCTCCCTCCCCCACTCCCCGTTAATCCTCCTGCTACTCCTCTTCGTTCCTCCTCATTCCTCTTCCTCCTCCTCCTCCTCCTCCTCCTCCTCCTCCTCTTCCTCTTCCTCCTTTTTCTACTCCTCCTCCTCCTCCTCCTCCTCTTCCCCCTCCTCCTCCTCATCCTCCTCCTGTTGTTCCTGCTGCTCCTGCTGCTCCTGCTGCTCCTGCTGCTCCTGCTCCTCCTGCTCTTTCTGCTCGTCCTGCTCCTCCTGCTCCTCCTGTTCCTCCTGTTCCTCCTGCTCCTCGTGCTCTTCCTGCTCCTCCTGCTCCTCCTGCTCCTGCTCCTGCTCCTCCTCCTCCTCCTCCTCCTCCTCCTCCTCCTCCGTTCCTTCTCCTTATAGATAACTCCTCCCTGTCGCACCCCGAGGCCAGTTTTTAGGGCGGGCCGGGCGTTTCGCCGACTCCCTCACCAAAAACTAACAACAGCTTCACTGATGGAGGGCGGGTCGCTTTCAAAATTTGGTTCTCGCATGAGCGCCGCGCACATTCTCTTTAAAATGTTGCAAGAGCTTCACAGATTGAGGGCAGTTCCTTTTCAACATGTGGCTCTCGCCCTAGCGCCGCACACATTCGCTTTTAAAAAATTGAGAGCTTCACGGATTGAGGGCGGGTCGCTTTCAACATGTGGCTCTCGCCTGAGCGCCGCGCACATTCGCTTTAACAAATTGAGAGCTTCACGGATTGAGGGCGGGTCGCTTTCAAAATGTGGCTCTCGCCTGAGCGCCGCGCACATTCGCTTTAACAAATTGCAAGGGCTTCACGGATTGAGGGCGGGTGGCTGTCAAAATGTGGCTCTCGCATTAGCGCCGCGCACACTATTCTTTAAACATTTGCAAGAGTTTCACGGATTGAGGGCGCGTGGTTTTCAAAATGTGGCTCTCGCCTTAGCGCCGCGCACATGCGTTTTAAAAATTGCAAGAGATTCACGGATTGAGGGCGGTTCCTTTTCAAAATGTGGCTCTCGCCTCAGCGCCGCGCACACTCGTCTTAAAAATATGCAAAATCTTCACGGAATCCCATGATCAACGTACCAGAAATCGTGTCTTGGAAGGGTTTTGGATGATGCGGGCGCAACAGTTGTGTTGATTCGCTGTGATCAAAGATGGCGTTCTGGCACGATTCTGGGTCGTCAAGACGCAGCAGTTGAAATCCCGAGAACAATGTGTTGGCACACTGCAGGATATTCAAACTGTTGTCTTCCAACGAGGCAGTTCCCTCAATGGAAATGAACCCTTCTAGAGGCCTATGAAGAGGGAGCTTCGAGGGAGGGTTAATTCCAACATCGTTGATGACTCTTGTGTTTCCACTGGTCCTCCTCCTTCTCCTCCTCCACCTCCTCCTCATCCTCCCCTTCCTCCTCCTCCTCCTCCTCCTCCTCCTGCTGCACCAAGCACGATGCAGGCCTGGGCGGTGTTGCCGGGTGTTTCCCAAGATAGCGATTAGGGGTTCATTGTTTAAACCCCCTTCTTAAGGATCCCTGACTAAGGACTCCCGCACAATGATCCCTTACGACGGGCACATTTCCCACGACCCCCTAGTATGGAGACCTTACTCATGTTTCCTCACGCAGGTTTTCACACAAAGGATCCATCACGTATGATCCCTTACTGAAGACCTCTTTTAAACCCAGTATTCCTTACTAAGGATTCCTGCAGGCGGCTTTGCGATCAATAACTCCTCAGCAAGATTCCCTGGTAAGGAAATTCGAATAAGGGCTCCTTACCAAGAATTCCCTTGCCTTTGAAAACTAGAGTTGGTTGCTTAACGAAGGATTCCCGCAAAGGGGTTCTTTCCTACAGGTACTTTACTAACCACCCCATCGCAAGGAAAACTCACTCAGGTTTCCTTATGAATGACCCTGTACGTAAGATTCCTTACTGGGGACCCCGTTTTAGCCAGGATTCAAGACTAAATGTTTGTCATTTAAGAGTCTTGGGTGCTTACAAAAAGATTCCTTAACCAGGATCCCTTACGAAAAAGTTCCTTGTACGGTTGTCTTGCGGAGAATTATGAATTAAGAATTATTTAGGCTGCGATCTCTTAGTAAGGAGGCGCTATGTTCTTTTTCCACACATCCTGAGTGGGGTTCTTGTTTTCCCAGGACACCCTCTCCTTCCCACCTTCCCACCTTCCCACCTTCCCACCTCCCGCTCCCTCTTCCTATTCCTACCATACCATACTATACCATACCATACAATACCGCTCCCTCTTCCTACTCCTACCATACCATACTATACCATACCGTACAACACCATACCATACTATAGCAGACCACCGTACCTACCATACCACACCTAGGAAACCATACATACACCATCACCGCATACCTACCACACCATACAATACCATACAATACCTACCTACCACGCTCGCTCCCTCTTCCTATTCCTACCATACCATACTATACCATACCATACAATACCATACCATACTATAGCAGACCACCGGAGTCAGGCAAGCACGTAGGAAACCATACATACACCATCACCGCATACCTACCACACCATACAATACCATACAATACCTACCTACCATCACCGCATACCTACCACACCATACAATACCATACAATACCTACGACAATATTCGCAAACCATATTATGTATCAGGTTTCGTGCCCCTCCCACCCCTCCAGGGAGGCCCCGCCTGAGCGAGGACAGTATTCGCAAACCATATTATTTATCAGGTTTCGTGCCCCTCCCACCCCTCCAGGGAGGCCCCGCCTGAGCGAGGACAGCATTCACAAACCATATTATTGATCAAGTTTCGTGCCCCTCCCACCGCTCCAGGGAGGCCCCGCCAGAGCGAGGACAGTATTCGCAAACCATATTATTTATCAGGTTTCGTGCCCCTCCCACGCTCCAGGGAGGCCCCGCCTGAGCGAGGACAGTATTCGCAAACCATATTATTTATCAGGTTTCGTGCCCCTCCCACCGCTCCAGGGAGGCCCCGCCTGAGCGAGGACAGTATTCGCAAACCATATTATTTATCAGGTTTCGTGCCCCTCCCACCCTCCAGGGAGGCCCCGCCTGAGCGAGGACAGTATTCGCAAACCATATTATTTATCAGGTTTCGTGCCCCTCCCAGCGCTCCAGGGAGGCCCCGCCTGAGCGAGGACAGTATTCGCAAACCATATTATTTTATTTATTTGGTTTCGTGCCCCTCCCACCCCTCCAGGGAGGCCCCGCCAGAGCGAGGACAGTATTCGCAAACCATATTATTTATCAGGTTTCGTGCCCCTCCCAGCGCTCCAGGGAGGCCCCGCCAGAGCGAGGACAGTATTCGCTGCCATCCTCGTCGACCCCTCCCCCCGCACCTCCGCCTCTTCGTCTTCCTCCTGACTAAGCCCGCGCCCTATTAAAACGCCCATGTGGGGAACTCCGTTAGCATAATTTGTTTATACACATATATATATAATTGAAATATACGATTGCACGAATAAGAAAGGGCTCCATAGACAGGATTCTTGATCAGGGAACCCTGGCAAAAGATTCTTCACTACGAATTATTACGGGTCCGTTATTAACGAATCCGCCATACGGGATCTTTAAGTAGGATCCCTTTGTATGATTACATAGGACGGGCACCTCAATGAGAATTCCTGAGTATGGAATCGGTAGTCAGGCTGAGGCTTCCAGACGACCGATCGTTTAAACCGGATTCCTGACTCACGATCAAAAATTCCCCACTAAGGGTTTCTTAAGAATGGATCACAGTTATTCATCAGCACAAGATCCCGAATAAAGAAGCCTTTTTAAGGGTTCCAACGTAAGGAGCCCTATACGGATTCCGTATTGCCGATTCCGTACTAAGGGGTCTGTCTCAAGGGTTCCTTATTCCGCATGCATGATCAAGGTTACATCACGCAAAATTTCACGTTCAGGGCTCCTTCCTAAGAATTCCTTCCCAAGTAGCTCTGACGCAGAAGTTCTTACGGAAGAGAAGCGATTAAGAAATCCGTACAACATACTCCATAATCAGAACTCGTTGCTGTTGATTTCTCAAACAGGACTCCTGACTGCGGATACCGTAATGAAGAGTCATTCTGACAGATTCGTCATGCAAGGCTCCTTCATACCCTTTTGCGATCACGGATTCCTTAGTAGGGACCCTCTGATAGGGAAACCATGCTGCTCAGGGCTCACAACTAAGGATTCCTTCACAAGGATCCCGAAGGATTCTTTACGAATGCTTCTGTTGAAAAGGATTCCTTACTTTGGGTGCCTCATTAAGAGCGCAGCATAAGCTTTCCTTACGAAGACTTTCCAATAAGGACTCTTTGGTACGACTTGCTTGGTAATGAACCCAAGCTAAGGGGTCCTTACTAAGTCGGCAGTGCAAAGGAACCTGGATCAAGGATCCCGCAGGATATCGAAGGATTCCTGGGCATCGCACGGGTTCGTACTGACCCAACAGGATTCCGGGAGGGAAACCATTGGCAGAAAAAAATGCTGTCGGAGAAACGTCTGGGGAAAAGGGAGGCGCGGGTGTGTCCGAACTCGTAGCTTTTGAGTGTGTTCTCGTTTGGTGTTTGTTTTGAATTGATTCCCGACCTAGGCTCTGCCTAGAAGGGTTCTTACTCTGTGTGCTTAAAGGGCCGGCCAGTGTTCCCCGCCCCGGGCGGTTCCCCCAGGATCCGCCCCGCGGTTCCCCCAGGTACGTCCCCTTAGGTTACACCCCCAAGCCGAAAGTTTTTTCCTCTTGGATTAAAATACGGGAACATCCATGGATCCAATTGGATCTTTTTTTGGTCGGGTGTGGGAGAATGTCGTGGATCCTATTTCTGTGCAGCGCGGATCCAATTTCCTGTGTGAAAAAACGATGGATCTATTTTCCGGGAATAAATGTATAATAATTATTAACATCCAGGACCCAGGGGAAATTGGATCCGCGGGGCACCGCAAGTGAAGCATCATGCTATCCACGGTGCTGTGGATATGCAGACCCGTGCTATGATTCTACGGGGGAGGGGGGTCTTCCCAAGATGAAGAGGGGAAGGATGAGGGAAGAGACACCAGGAGGTGGGAGGAGAACAAAGGGGACGCAAGGGGGGAGAGAGGAGAAATAATCAGGGAAGAGGGGGGAGGAGGAAGGAAGAGGAGGAGGAGGACAAAGACGATGAGGGAGGAGGGAGGAGAGAAGAGGGAGGCGGACGGACGAAGGAGGAAAGAGGAGAAGGGAGGAGGCGGGAGGAGGAGGGGGGAAGCGGGAGGAGGAGGAGGAGAGGACGGGATGAGGGAGAGCGAGGACACACAAGCAAAGTGTCCAAGTCGGAAGCTCGAGCGCCACAGCGGTCCCGGCCATCTCCCTTCACTTCTCCCATAACATGTGGTTGCTCGAGCGCCACCGCGGGCCTGGCCATCTCCCGAAAGTCCTCCCATTTGTTCGAACGCCACAGCGGACCCGGCCAACTCCCGCATCTCCAACCATAACATATCTACCCCACCTCGAAAAGAGCGCTACATGTATCCGCTCACCTGAACGGCGCGTCGCTTCCGACATGTGGGGCTCAAGAGGAAAATCTCTCGGCTTGCGGAAGTGGGATTTCGAACTGCGTCTCCCCCTACGTAAGGGGTGCTAAATCCACCGACCCTGTCGGCGTGTGGAAGAGGCTTCTCCGTCTGTTCCCTCCTCGTCGTCGTCGTCGTCGTTCCTTCCCCTTTCCTCACAGCGTCGTTGCTTCTACCCCTCTCCCAAGGCCTCCTCCTGAAGCGTGCCAGTCCAAAGCGAAATTGAGCAACGCCGTAATTGAGTCGAAAGGAAGCCCCTTCCCTTTGATCCCTTCCCCGCCGGGGGGGGGGGGGGTCCCCGGGGGGGTCCGGGGTTTTTACCCCGCCTCCCCGGGGAAGCCCGGAGCCCCAAAAAGCCCCAAGACGGGCCAAAAGTGCCCCAAGAGGCCCCCAAGACAATCCAAGAGGGCCCCGAATCGCCGAATGATCTGTCCAAGACGCCTTGACGGCCTCCAGACGGCCCAAGAGGCGTGCGAGACGCCCCAAGAGGCCTCCAGGACCGTTCCCACGAGAGCCCCAAGAGGCACAAATCATGGATTTCCCATACGTTTTTCAAAGATTTTGGCGTTCTCGCCTCTTCCGCTTCCCCACGCAGACGGCCCAAGAGGCCCCCAAGGTCGCCCCGAGACGGCCCAAGAGGCCTCCAAGAGTCCCCGAACGGCCCAAGAGTGCCCCAAGACGGCCCAAGACGCCTCCAAGACGGCACAAGAGGCTCCCAAGACGGTTCCAAGAGAGTGCCCAGACGGGGGACCCGAACGGACACTTCGAGCCCTCAGCCCCGAACCCCAAGAAGCACGTTTGAGGACTCAACCCTCGTCACCATCGTCGTCGTCGCTACCGCCGTCTCCGCCGTCGTCGTTCTCTTTCAGGGTCGGCGGCACCGGCCGTAAGGCCTTCGCAATCCTGCATCCCCAGGCCGAAGGTTTTTTCCTCTTGGACTAAAATATGGGAACATCCATGGATCCAATTGGATCCCTTTACGGGTGTGGGGGAATATCGTGGATCCTATGTGTGTGCTGCGCGGATCAATTTTCCTGTATGAAACAAACCATGGATCCACTTATTTCCCGGAAGTATATATATATATAATATATAATATATATATATATATATATATATATATAATATACATATATACATACATACATACATACATACATACATACATACATACACATAAATAATGAACATCCGGGACCCAGGGGAAATTGGATCCGCGGGGCACCGCAAGTGAAACATCATGCTACCCACGGCGCTGTGGATATGCAAACCCATGCTATGATTCTACGGGGGAAGGGGGGTCTTCCCAAGATGAAGAAGGGAAGGATGAGGGAAGAGGCACGAGGAGGTGGGAGGATAATAGAAGGGACGCAAGGGGGGAGAGAGGATAAATAATCAGGGAAGGGGGGGGAGGAGGAAGGAAGAGGAGGAGGACGAGAAGGAGGATGAGGGAGGAGGGAGGAGTGAGGAGGGAGACGGACGGACGAAGGAAGAAAGAGGAGGAGGGAGGAGGCGGGAGGAGGAAGGGGGAAGTGGGAGGAGGAGGAGAGGAAGGGATGAGGGAGGGCGAGGACACACAAGCAAAGTGTCCAAGTCGGAAGGTCGAGCGCCACAGCGGGCCTGGCCATCTCCCTTCACTTCTCCCATAACATGTGGTTGCTCGAGCGCCACCGCGGGCCTGGCCATCTCCCGAAAGTCCTCCCATTTGTTCGAACGCCACAGCGGACCCGGCCAACTCCCGCATCTCCAACCATAACATATCTACCCCACCTCGAAAAGAGCGCTACATGTATCCGCTCACCTGAACGGCGCGTCGCTTCCGACATGTGGGGCTCAAGAGGAAAATATCTCGGCCTGTGGAAGTAGCGTTGTTTATATCATAAGTTGTTTGTCTATTTCATACTAGCTTGGCTTAGCTTCACCTTCGCTTCGTAAAGCTTTAGCACAGCAGTGCACCGCATAGCATAGCGTAGCAGTGCGTAGCGCAGCACAGCATATCACAGCATAGCCCAGTATGCCACAGCACAGCACAGCACAGCACAGCATAGCATTGCATAGCATAGCATAGTATCGCATAGCATAGCATAGCATAGCATAGCATAGCGCAGCTTAGCATAGCATATCATAGTATATCACAGCTTAGTTTAGCATAGCACAGCGCAGCATGACATTGCATAGCTTTGCACAGCATAGCAGGTCATATCATAGCATAGCGCATCATAGCATGGCATAGCATAGCATAACATAGCATCGCGCAGCTTAGCATAGCGCAGCATATCATGGTATAGCATGGCATATCATAGCATAACGAATAATGCTGCGTTCCTAGGGGTTCCAACTTCTAGGCAGGGTCGCACTGGGGTAATTCGTTTAAAATTGACGTCACACGTTGTTGTCCGCATTGAAGGCGAAGAACTCAAAAACGCCCAAAGCGCCCAGGCCTGTGTCGTGCCTGGCGCCCCCTCCTCTCCTCCTCCCCCTCCTCCTCCTCCTCCTCCTCCTCCTCCTCCCGAAGCAGGCTGGATGTAGGCCTGGGCGGTTTGTATGATTTTTCTACGAAGACGTAAGAAGCTGTCCAAACTGTACACGGACGGCCGCAGCCCGCGCACTCTGCACGCGGGCGGGCTGCACTCCAGATGCGACTGCCCAAAGCGAACCATCTCGGGTCGCGCGCAGGGCGTTGCCTAATTATTGGAGCAGGTCTCCGCCTGACCGCCGCACGCGCCACATCCAGGCCCACAAGCATGCGCGGCAACGCTCCCAATCGGAAGCATGGGCGCTGTCCGGGATGCTGTCGCGCATCTCGGGCCAGAAGCCGTCGCAGCACTGCGTGCCTTTCTTCAAATGAAGCGTCTCGGTGCGCCCGTTCGGGCGCACGGCGCGCACGCGGTCGACGACGGCCCACTGCTCCGCATCGTGGGACACGATGCCGTGCGACAACGTCAAATGGTTGTAAAAGTTATTGAAGCGATCTGCATTAAAGCGAGGCGGGCCCTGTCCCTGCGTGCTGTGCGCAGCGCGGCTTTTCGGGGCCACAGATTGATACGCGCCTGCGCCATCGGTGAGAAGGGTGAAATTGCCAGGAACGAGTACCCAGGAGAGGATCTTATCACACTCGGGCCCACTGAGCGGCACGGGCAGCTCGAAGAACATCGCCAAGCGCCGCTGTCCCCGAGGACACACGCACATGATCGGCGATGCAAAATGCGGCATCGGCCGAGAGGGTGTTCCCCGCACGTTGCATCCGAGCAGCCCGACGGGCACGTCACGCGGGAAGCGCGCATTGTTGCCTCGTCGGCCTGAACGAGGCATCCGCGGGGCCATTTAAAATAATCTTGCTCCGCCTGGGCAACGCGAGCGCATATGGCCCGCACTGTCCCGGCGACGCGCTCAGCTGCCCACTTCGATATCCCTACCTGCCAGCTCGCCCGACGACTCGTAGCCCGAGGCGTGCTGGGTTGCTGCGTGTGCGATGGCGAGAAGAGTGCGAGTGGTGTTCACTGAGCCCTCGTTGAACAACTCCTTCAGGGGGCCCTGCGGGTCGAGGTTGGACTCGCGCTTCTGGCCCTCCGAATTGGAGCAGCGCCAGACCGGATAATCCATCTGGGAAAAGCTGAAGCCCGCCACCCGCGTGTCCTTGTTCGGTTGGCCGCCCCGAAGCTGCAACTGCATCGTGCCGCACTGGCACGCGGAGCATTCGACCTCCAGATCTGGGAGCACGCCAATCTCGATCATGATGCGCGCGAGGAGCTTAGGGCAGATGCGCGCCAAGCCGATCAGGGCGATCCTCCGGGAGATGGAGAGCTCGGCGACGCGAGGTCGATCAGCTCGCTTCTGCTTCGGGGGAATGCACGGCGGGCCAGGCGCATCCTTGCTCGGTCTCGCTCTGCCCTTTTTCATAATCGAGCTCTTGCTGATTTTGCTTCGTCAACGACACCCTGCGCGTGCCAGAAAGCTTCCTAGAAGGGAGTGTTGCACAGGCAGGCCGTCTCTTCGATAGGGGGGGTAAACGAGCGGGCTTCCTCTTCAGAATCGCCTGTTCCACACGATGGGCCCGCTTGTGCTTGTCCACATGGGAAGCCTTGCCGCCATGAGGCATGATGAGCAGGTCTGGCGCGCGGAGGGGGAGGGGGGGCGGAAGCGGGGCTGCGAGCTGGTCGCCGAATTGAGCCAACTGCGCTACGTACAGACAGCAATGCGGCAACCACATGCGCGGCATCTGCAGATGCGCGACGCCCCAAGTATGATCACGGCCAAAAGCGCTGATCATTTTTCATGTGGAACCTCGTTCTTGCAGCACCCCGCCCCGTTCACGGGCGCTGCCCGTTTCCGACGTGCACAAATTCTGGCTCGCGCGCGCCCCGTGGTGGCGCCCGCGCGTTTGCGCCTTGCCGGGCGGGCGGGCGTCGAAGGGCCTTTCCCCGCGCCAATGCACGAGAAGGGGGGGAGGTGGGCGAGTGCGCGGCGCTGGCGTCGCCGAGTTAGGCGCCCAGAACCTGCCACCAGTCGCGCGCCTCGGCACGCGCGCCGTCTGGCATGCGATGCCGCGACACGTGGCCCGCGTAGCAGGCGCGGGCGTCACCGTCGAATACTACGAATCCCTCTCGGAAGATCAGGACCGCCACGGCGTGCCCGACCACGCCAGGCGCCGAGCCGTAGGTGACGATGTACTGACCTGGCGGCACGCCGCGGGCCCCGCGGAACAATGCGGGGGAAATCGCGCGCCCGTCGCTTGCATCCATGGCCCTTGCATCATTGACGCTGAAAGGGCCGTCGCGAAGGTATGGTACATTAAAGCCAAGGGAGTTCAGCGCGTCGATCATGCAGCAGCCCTGGCGACGGCATGGAATGCGATTGGGGTTCGCAACATGTGATTGAGACGCATGGCGCGCACACGCACGCACGTCACTGCGAGCCCTTATCCCGCCTATCACATGCGCGCCCTGGTCACGCACAGTGGTGGTCATGCACCGTATGTGTACGTATGTGCATGTGCATGTATAAGTAGAAGTGCATTATGATCATGCACATGCACATGTACATGTTGCATATGGACTGCGACGTGCATTGGGTCCCTCCACAAAAGTCCTTGAAGCCCGCCCCAAGGAGGCTGCTGTCCGCCGCCGACCCCGACGCCTGGCCGCCCGCCGCCGACCCAGACGCCTCGCCGCCCGCCGCCGACTCTGGCGCCACGACTCCCTCCCTCCTCTTCCTCCTCCTCCTCATCCTCCTCTTCTTCCTCCTCCTCCTCCTCCCCCTCCTCATCCTCCTCCTCCTCCTCCTCCTCCTCCTCGCTCGCTCGCTCGCTCGCTCGCTCGCTACCTAAGGGCAGAAGAGGTTCGAAGCCCCTACTTAAAAGGGTGGGAGAGAAGGCGAAGACAGCACCCCGACATGCACATGCAGAGGAAGGGGGGGAGGGTGAGATGGGTGGCTCAGGAGCCTCCCTCCACAGACCTGCTTAGGGAGGCCTGCATCAGGAGCGTCGCGGCGAGACCAACCGCAGACGCAGGGAACTGGCCCCCATCACGTGGTGGCGGGGGATGGCCATAGCTATGATGACAACGCCCCCCACACACACAATCCAGGCACGAAAGCGTCCAGAGACGCAAGACCCTTGGCCACGACGAGGCTGGGATACACATGCGGAGCTCCGAAAGAGCACATATCCACCACAACCGAAGCCACCCCATCGCAACTGATCAGTCCTCTGATCTCGGGCGCTTTCTGACACGCTTGCGGGACGAACAGGATAAAGGGCAGGTCATGCTGCACACACATGAGACAAAAGAAAAGAGCGGCCTGCAGGGACTCGTTGTCCTCACCTACCTCCTCCCCTTCCTTCTGCGAGCATCGGTCGCAACCCCAGGGCCTTGCCTGAGACCGCGCAGTGTGTCCTTGATCTCGCCACGATGGTAGGTGAGGAGCAGCTAGGAGTCCTGCGACCTCGCCCTCGGCCATACTTCTCTCCCAAAGTCCAACCCCATCCCGTCCTGGCCAGGAGGGTCAGAGCAGGAGGTGTCACTGAAGGCCCTCACCATTCTAATGTCTTCGGCCTGCAGTCCCAAGAGACCCGCGATCTGCGCATTGGGGCAAGTAACCAAGCGATGGCACTCCATGGGGGGCGGCCCGTCGTCTAACTCAAAAGGGACACGGGGGATAGCAACTCGCTCAGGGAGAGGACCAACTATCCTCAAACGAAAGGGGGGTCCGTAAACCTTCTGCGCAGGGACGAGGGCAAAAGTGTCCGACTTGCCCCTCCTCCTATTATCCCGAGCTTCGAGTTTTCGCTGTTCCACCGCCTCTTGAAGCTCATCCTTGCTGGGTCTCAGGGGGGAGGTGACCCACGCGCGAAAACACGCAACGGACCTGCGTAGGTGCTTGAGCAGCCCCACCCCCTGCCAAAATTCCACGCAGCAAATGGGGCACATCGACCCAGTGGCCACCATCTCGGGGGCATCCACTGTCTTGTGCTGCTTGGATCTGCGCATCCTGTAGAGACGAGCTGCGCGCGCCACGTGCCCACACTCGTAACACAAGAAACCTTGAGCAGTCTCGGGTGCAGGCGGGGGTGGCAAGGCCTCGTTAACCTGCGGCTGGCTTCCCCCGGAGGGGTGGGGGGGCCCAGAGTCTGTCGGTGCTTCCGCCCAAGCCCTAACTGGCTCGACACTCGTGACAATGTCATGAGGATTGGAAGACATCTCATCATTGCCCAAATGCCCAGGCAGCTGAGGCAATTCCTCATCAAGCTGCTGGTATAAATCAAAGGCGTCCCGCTGAGCCAAGCTGTCTCGCTTGGCCTGCTGAAGAACATTGCGCAAAACTGGACACTGGAGTTTCTTGATTGTCCTCAACTGCCATTGTCGATGCCGCAACGTAATGTCCCAACATCTTTTGGCACTGGCAGCCGCTTGAGCAACAATAGCTAAATATTCACGCTTATTCGACCGAGCCAAACGGATCCAAGAGTCATCGTCGAAACCATACTGCTTATCATATGTTAGAAGGTCCTGCCTGATCCATCCAAAATCCTGTCTTACTAAGCGCGACCAGCCCTTATCCCACATGAAATCGAATAACAAGTCGCACCAGAGGGGGCGCGCCAACCAGTATTCTAGGAAGTAGCCTGAGCCTTGCGACTATCAACACGATGTGTAACGGTAGCTTCTTGACCGACACTAAAACGTCCACTAGCGATTCTCGAACTTCCCTGCAATTCAAGACGCCAAGGTTCAGCGGGGCCCTGTAGATTGAAATGTAGCCCGTCAATGCTCGGCGGTAAAGGTATCGCGGTAGATGATCCCACGTGCCAACTGCAAAAAGAAACTTGGATCCAGCATATGCTTCGCTGTATCTGACCTTGTGCGTCATGTCTAACTGTGTACACTTTGCAACCACTTTCTTTATCGGTCTCAGAGCCGATCTTGAACTTCTGATCCGCTCCGTGATTTCGTCACCCATGGTGCCACCATCATTGAAACGCACTCCTGGCACTTCGTGCACCCTCACAATTGGCACACGAAAGTCGTAAAGCTCACTGGCCAAAAACCCAGCCTCATTGGCGTGGAACTTTCGGGCTTGCGTTCTGGCACCCTTCCCTCGAAAGCTTAGCATTACATCAGTTTTGCTGAAATTCAGTTTGAATCTATGCTTAGTACACTGTACGTAAATAATCTCAGTCATTCCCATTGTCCTATAGTCGAGCTCCACGGCCGAAGCCGCCACCAAGGCCGTAAGGTCATCAACAAAGGAAGTGCTGGAGTGGGATTTCCCCAAGTCAGAGTCTGAGCCAAAATGGGCGACGGATGGGGGAGGTGTCCAAACCAAGTCCTCCTGGGCGGCCTGCAACTCCACTCGTGCCTGGACCCGAGCAAAAAGGACATTGAAAACGTCCGTAGCAGGTATGGTGCCAGGGCGGCGCCCACGACCAGGGCACTCGAAACCTTGAGCCCCTCGGACTCTCCAAAAACTGCCAACCTGGCTCTCACGCACCAGCTCAAGCAGATGCGGGGGCATATCAACGTCGTCCAGGGGTCCCCCCGCTTCGAGCTCAGCCTCTAACCCCGCACGCACGAAAGGCCCCAAATCATCGTTCAGGAGCGCATCTTCGAGCCTGCCCGCCTCAAGGGGGAGAGAGAGGCACAGCTGTTTGAGGGCAGAGTAAAAGGCCGCGTGCAAATCAACAAAGACCCCCCCCCCCCCCCGCAGAGAGACCATACTCCTTAGTGGCGTTCCAAAAAGCTCTAACCATCATAAGCGCCCCCTCCAACCCGCGGCCTGGGAGACCTCCACACTGCGCACTTAGGATCGCTCGCTCCACGAATCTGAGCGAGGCTTGACGAAGCATTTTGTGATGCAACTTGCCTATTGTACTGCCTAGCAACACGTTGCGCTGGTTGGGCATAAGGTTCGTCGCTCCTTTTCCTTTGTGAAAGAACACAATCTCTCCGCTCTTGAATCCAATGGGTTCTCTCTGATGCAAGCACGTCTTGAGCAGGAGAGGATAGACAAGCCTAGCAACCTCCTCGCTGGCACATCTTCCAAGGTCCGCCACTATGCCATCCATGCCAGCAGCCTTGCGGGGGGGGGCACTTGCAAATGATCTGCTCAGTGTTGGAGAGAGTTGGGAGGTACTCTAAAGTCGGGTCAGGCTTTGGGTCGGGGTGCCTGCTAACCAAATTATACTCTTCACATAACTGCTCACAATCCACGCTCTTCGCTACTTCAATGTGAGCGAAGTACTTCTGAGCAATCTGCGCTATTTCCCCTGGAGTCGTTGCAGCCTGCCCCTGCTCATCAAGCATGTCTGGAAAAGCAATGCCTTTCTTGGGGGGTTTGCCTCCGAAACGCAAAGCGCGATCGAGCGTAGCCCATTCCTTTGCAGGAACGTGCCCGTCAATCGCAATGGAAACCTCACCCAATTGCTTGATCAGAAAATCAGCCCGATCCTGGTGCATATTATCTATCAGAAGTTGCTGAGATGTCAGCATAAAGCCGTTGAGCGAAAGGTGGAACAAGTCGACAAACAACCTTTTCCTGAGGAAGGACTCAACCCACGCGGCCAGCTCCATTCTGGCCTCTCCCCATTTCTGGTGATGGCCCAACCTGCTCAGAGAGAGATCGCCCGTGTGTAATCTAGAGGCCACGTGCCTAAACACCCTCGCACGATAATCTTCACTCCCCATAGCCTGCTTGACCAGAGCCTTTTGAATAGCCCTGCGAGTCGCAATAAGCGCGAGGGTGGAGGCAGAGAGGTAGCATGCGCGCGGGCGGCGCTTCTCCAATGGAAAAGCCTTAGCAGCAGCAGTGTGTAGCTCATGCACGACAGAGGTGAGGTGCTCGTTGACTCCGCTCTCCCAGTCCGGCACAGAGACGGCCCCAAGAAGCCCGCGAAAGCTGGACACACATGCTTCGTCAGACATCTTATTACGATCACACCTGGGGTATTTGGGAATACGGGGGAAAAAAAAAAAAAAAAAAAACCGAGACTGACATACACCCTTCCTCCCACTGGAAATTTGACTGGCACCGACTTGAATATCACCTGCTGCACAAGTCTTGACGGACACAACCGAGCTCATGAATGCCCCGCCGCAACAAACGTAGTCAGTTCTATGTTTGCACCCCTCCTTACCTACAAAGGTGTGGCTGTGGGGGTGGGGGACCTTGGCATTGACAACATGGAGGTGGTTGTGCGCCACGCAAGTGTGCAGCGCGGCTCCTGTGGGGCCCTCGTCCTGGACCCTCCCCCCCCCCCCCCCCCCCCCCCCCCCCAAACCCACTGTGAGCTCACGCTCCCAAGTCGCCCATTAGCGTCCACAAAAACTAAAGTCACATCACATTTCTCCAACATGGCGTTTGTCTCCTCCCAAAAAATGCTGATGTCCTTCCAACTGTGTCCCGAATGAGGAGCATGAAGCACTGCAACCCTAGCTCTACAAGCAGGAGGGTCAAGGGATGCAATGAGTCGCCTCGGGTCTGAGTGAAGCGCCACAACCTGTTGTCGCTTGAATGTTACCTCCTTCCCCTTGGAGGCAGCTAGCGGCTCTTCAAGGTTGACCCACAGCTCGCATCCCAGACCCCCATTTACGTGTCCTGACGCCACGATGAGGAAAGGTCCCGACATGCGAACCCCCCCTGGAGTTTCTGGACTCCTGGACCCCTATCAAGTGAAGCTTTTCAGCGGCAAACTGCGTCTTGAGGATCTGGGTCCTCATCAACCTGCGCTTGCCCCTGGACCCCTTGGAGGCCCTGCAATACATGGATTTAGCATTAAGCTGCACTGTGCGCAACGTGACCTGCTGCTGGGTATCCTTGTAGGACCCCTCTCTGGGGCAATCGTCAAGTGTGGCGAGCTGAGGGATGACTTTGAAATCTAAAGATCCTTCCTCTAGAGAAGGCATTCCTAGGGAAGCATGCTGAAAAAGGCGCCCTGGCCCATTCCCATTCCCTGCATGGAGAGTAGGAGACCATGCTGAGGAGAAGCGAGTCAAAGACAATACCCTGTATCTGCTGCTGAGCTGTCTGCTTAGCAACATTGTCGGCTAATCTGTTCCAATGATGGAAGCAATGACTCTTGATGTGGTACACTCCCAGCGGCCCCCTGGCTCTGGCCACCCGATAGGCAATGCGCGCAAGCATGGCAAGTTTGCCCTCTTTACCTGAGACTGCTCGACCCGCGACCAAATCGATAGCCGACTTGGAGTCCAACCAGATCTGCACCAGTTGATTCTCGTTGCGTTCTATCGCAAAGAACGGCAATCAGTGTCCATAGCAACGCAAGCAACTCAACGTCAGTGCTGTCAAGGCGCCGGCGGTGGGGCTCGATCATGCAGCTGTGCTGCCACTCAGAAGTCCCGAATCCCTGGAAAGCCGAGTCCCCTTGAGGATCCGTCGAGACGCGAATTATCGCCCACGCCGCCACATGATTATCTTCACGCCTCTGATTCTCGAAATGCGAACCGTCAGTGTAGTACGAGATGCTATCTCTGTCCCCCATGGCCCTTGTCGGACAGAGTTCTAACGCAATTCTAGCTGGGGCTTCGACGTCCTGGGTTTTGACCCTGAAGTTCCAGGACGGGGCAGTGGCTTGCCCAGCCAGTTCCCAAAGCGACGGCTCACGCGGTAGCATGACCTTGCGCACTTCATTCCCCGAAGCGGGCATAGTCCTCAAGCAAAATCTGCCTCGGGCGCATCCGTCGTCCGACACATCGCACCCAGAGGGAGAGGGGAGAGGTTGCGGTGCAAATGCACCAATTGGGGCTGTCTTCGCTTGTAAAATTCTCCCACCTCCAAGCGGCCCATCATTCCCCTGGGCACTGATATCTGCCCCTACTCTATTAGGGGCAGAAAACGAATTGACTGTGACAGACGATGGCAGCTCTTCTTTTTCACTCGGCTGCGAAGCGGAAGAGGCCGAGCGTCCGCCTCCAAGTCGGAGAGGCGGACCAGCAGAAAGGCTCTGCTGAACAGACAGCTGCTCATCGATGAAGGCAGAACCCCTGCACCCTCCTCGCTCGAGCTGTTTAGCTCCAGCTGTTCTTGGTGCGTAGGGGGTCGTAAAAGTAGCATGCAAATGATGAGGCCTCGGAGGCAGTGCCCTCCCAGGTCTGAAAAGCTAGGTTGTCCCGCGCTGGCACGGACAGCAACTGACTGAGTGGCTTGCGCCGTGCAAGCTTGTGACTATTCTGAGAGGCAAAGGCACAGGTTACAGGTCTGGCCACAGAAATGTCCTCCTCCCTGGAGGCTCTAAAAGTCGGCTTCGCCTTCAAAATGGATGCTGGCCTCTCTGAAGATGAATGAACTGGGCGAGGTGGTTCATCATTCACGAAAAACTCACGAATCTTCAGTGTCGCTGAGTCTTTTGTGGTGGCGACCTGATGGGGCTCGTCTGTGAGGGACTCGCCAACTGCGTCGGTGCCTCGGCCGCCGATAAGGCTGCGTGCACCTGATCGATCTCCATAACCTGCCTCTCGATCTGGTCCTGAGTGGTCTCCACCTCGATAGCTCCCGTTATGCTCGCCTGTGGTCCCGAGATGCTCTCTACCTCCTGGGATGGCCAAGGCTGCGTCGGCGAGATGGGTTCGACAGGTAGAGGACCAGGTACTTCCTCTGCTAGCCCCAAGGTATTCTGAGTCTCCTCTAGGTCCTGCTTGATGTCCAAGAACTCGTCCTTGGCGTAGGGATCCCTCTTCATCGGTGCGCTGGGCGACCTCTGAGCTGCCTGCGGTGATGTAGCTGGCGGCGTCGCTGGCACTGGTGTGTCTGTGCAACCAATTGGTGTCGGTGAGCGGGGGGCGCCACCCCCGCGCAGAAAAAGGGGCCCCTTCCCCTTCTCCTCCGCAACTTGAGGCGCTGCTCCCTGATGTGGCTGAGGGGCGTCTCCCTGCTGAGCTGCACGCTGCGCCTCCTCTGCTGCTAAATGATGCAATGCTGGATGCATCTCTGGCTGATGAGCTGTCTGCATTTGCGGCGGGAAGACCGCCTGCGCTGGGACCTGTCCAGCAGGCAAGGGCGGCACTTGCTGCTGCGGCGACATCACCTGATCTGCCCCACTCTGATGATGCTGCATCTGCGCCGCCGCAGCCGCCTGGTAGTTGAAGGCCTGCCACATCTGTCCCATGATGCGCTCCGTTTCATTTTGCCTGTTCGCCATGCCCACCAGCAGCCCTCTTATCTCCGCCATATCGTTGACGGACTCGAACGTTCTGTCTGGCGCCTGCTGCTGGTACTGCTGATTGTGCGGCGCATACTGCTGCCGTGGCTGCCCAGAGCATCCACTTGGCGCGCCGCCCCCTGCAGCTGCCATCTGCTGCTGCATGTCTGCGGCTTCCTCCTCCATCATGTCCTGTATCTCCTTCGCACAAATCTTGTACTGTGTGATTTCGCTGATGATGGCGGACTCCTCGATTTGTAGGTCCTTGATGCGTCCCTGCACGTTGGCTAAGCGATCCCCCGCTCCTTCGAGCTTGGCCTGATACTCTGACTGCTGTTGTCGCAGGGACATCGTCGACTGTGCCATGCACTTGAGTGTCGCAATCTTTTTGTCGTGCATGTCCGCCAGTGCGTGCTCCTTGGCACGCCTTGCTGTCAATGCTAGGATAGCGAAATCCGTAAGCTGATGCCTGATAGTGAGGCGAAACTGATGCTGCTCTGCGCTGGTTTCTGGCGGCTGTCTGAACATCTGCTCTGCTGCAGCTTCCTCTTTTGCCATCGGAGGCACACGCTGGATATACTGTCGAATGTCCCTGTCCGAGAAACGCGTGCGACTGGCTGGGCGAGTGTCCCGCCCTCCCCCTTTGTGAGCAGCTCCCTTGCCGTAACCGTACCCCTTGCCGCCCTTGTCTTGAGCTGACGGAGCCATGCCTGGATGGTACCTTTGTCCACAGAAGCACTGCGCATGATGCTTGACATACCTTCCACACTGTGTGCTGTCCCATGTCGGAATCCATCCTCTCATCGTCAGCTCACTCAAATTCAGATTGCTAGTCACGGCCTGCTGGGCCGAATGGTGCGAGGCGAGCTCCAAATAGGCCCGATGGGGCCTCACGAGAGTCCTCGCCTTGGACCTTTCTTGACGGGCCCGTCGATGTGCAGCTCCCTCCTGGGGGCGCGCCGTGACCCAAGGCGCGCCGAGGCAACTATCGCGGGGCCCGAGGCGCGGCACGCTCTGGCGTGCGCGACGGGGTTCGGCCGAGCAAAATCCCTGTGCTCAGGCCAAACCCTCTCCTCCTCCTCCTCCTCCTCCTCCTCCTC
>CAUYUJ010019470.1:102310-179458 GCA_963575745.1 Prorocentrum cordatum
GGAGGAGGAGGAGGAGGAGGAGGAGGAGGAGAAGGAGGAGGACGAGGAGGAGCAGGAGGAGAAGGAAGGGGAGGAGGAGAGGGAGGAGGAGGAGAAGGAGGAGAAACAGCAAGAGCTCAGAGTAGAGATCAAGGAGTGGAGGGGCCTTCCTTCCCCGTCTGTCCTCTCCCTCCATTTCCCTCCCTCGCCTTCGTTCGTTCCCTCGTTCCCGTCCTCCGAACCCTGTCCTCCCTCCGCTACCACCCTCCCCTCCCCTCCTCTTCCTCCTCTTCAGATTCCTTCATCCCTGCCCTCCCCTCCCCTCCTCTCCCTCCCCTCCCCTCCCTCCGCCGTCGGCAGGGGTCAAGGGCAATGCGTTGCCAGGCGGTCCCGCCGTTCGATTGAGGCCTTGCCACACATACTCCGATATCGAACCCCTGTCTCCAACCCGCCACTCAGGCCGCGATAGGCGGAAGTGCCTCTCTCGACTTTGCCAACTATCCCTCGTTCCAGGTCTCCCGCTTGGCACAGGCGGGCCCGACGCAGACGATCGTGGGCACGTCAGGTTCGTCGACCGGGCCGTGCCAGGCAGATTATTTTCGGTCATCACGGTGAGCATATACACATTACCCCGATCATGAATCAGTCCTGGTTGTGTACTAGTTGCAAGAAGCTTCACGCTTTCGTATGGGTCGTACTCACATAAATGTTGTTGGTATTGCGCACCGTCGGGTGTCCGGACACACATGTAGGTGCTGTTTGCGACAGTTCCAGACACGTACACTTTTACTATGACGTGTTAGCACGTGGCGCCCTGCATGTCTACTATACTATGTTAGTCATGTCTCTGAATGCCCTCTAGACGTCAAGCAGCAACTCCTCAAAGAGGAGATACTGGAGAACCAAGGTACCAAGAAGCGTGGATACCCCACCTCGCACCAGGAGGTACCTTCGGTCATTGCTGCTGGGCCCATCTCACCCACTGCGTCTGCCGTTTCTCTTATGTATACCAGGTCCCAGGCATATGACTACATCCAGAATGTGCTGTCCCAGGTTGCTGGTGTGTCTCGGAGAAACCTGGATCAAGTGGCATCGGCCCCCGCTCCTCCGTCAGTCAGAGGCGACTTTTTGGATTTCCCCTTCGATCCTGATGCTGTCACCGGCCAGTTGGCCAACTTGGTCCCTCGCCGCATCCACAGACGAACCGTAGATGTAGCTAACCTATTTTGTGGTCAGCGTAGGCGTGGGGATATACAAGACCAGGTTGAGGTCTTGCTTGCGTTCCGCACACATTGACATTACTCTCGATGCTGAGCTTGGTGACCTTTGCAAGTCTCATACCTGTTGCCACCTGGTCGGGTCATACCAGATCTGGGCATGCTGTGGCGCTCGGAGGGGGCCCCCCGTACGATGCGTTCTCGGCTGCGCGGTGGAAGGACGGGGGGGGCCCTCCCTTGCGGTCGTGGACGTCGCCGTGGGGCATTGCCGCTGTCACCGAGCATCAGAGGCTCCAGCTGCAGGTTTCGAATCTCCTCCTCATGGCCACCACTGAGCTTCCCGGCGTCATGGTTGCTGTCGGAGGCTGTGGATGGGGGGGACATCCTGCCCCCCCGTTTTGGGAGCCTAGGGCTGTCCCCAGTTGGAATTTCAAGCCTGTGAAGGCTCTGATCGCGCCCCCGCGCTGTCAAAACACTGAGTTTGACCAGTGCGAGTTTGGACAGGTTGGTCGAGCCCCCACCGCCATCCTTTCGGTACGTCTCGCCTCCTTGCCTGACTTCCTTAAAGCAACCCCTGGGCAGGGCAAGTGCAGTCATGGCCCGCGTGGGCACCCCACGCTCCTGGGCCGCGATCCTAAATCGAGTCGATTTCTGACGGCACAGAAGAAAGTTGATCCTCCTGCTCTGTGTCGGGCTCTGGCTACGGCTATGGTTGATGCAATCCTCCCGTGCTTTGATCCCCACGACCTTGAGGAGGAACCCTCCATCCCTGAGCAGTTGAATCGTTTCTTTGTGCACACGTCTCAGATTTCCGACGATGCCGTCCCGATGGGCCCACATTTTGCAGTGGCTCGTACTGCCCGTGACCAATCGGCCATCTCGCGAATTCGATCATCTCGGCCTGACCCGCCGCATCCTGAGCTGTCGGAATTGGAAGAGCTTGAGGATTATCAGAGCGCCGCTCTCGCTAACGCTCGGGATTTTTGCCAGAGATTTCCCAGCCCTCACATGCGTCTGCTATCCTTCACCCTCCCCCACCTCCACCCTTGTCGACTGCTATCTTGCAGAGCATTGCGTCCAATAGGGCTGAGGCCGCCCTGCGACGGAGGCGAGAAACAGACACGGCCGCCCGTCGTCTGCCGATCGTGACACTCAACCTCTTCGGGCCGCCTGCTGAGCTGCCCGCGCGTTCATGTCAGACGGACCGTCTTGTCCAGACGGATCTTCACAGGCGGTTCAGCTATGTAGTTGCCAGTGACCAGTGCCTGATCTTCCTGTCCATGTTCCCCCCTCTACCCGTCTCATGCCTCCCTCGCTCTCCTGTCTCTGTGCTGTGTGCCTGAGAGAGTTGTGGAGGTGGAGATTGTGGGGGAGGAGGCTGGAGGGGGGGGGGGGGGACGGGCTCGTCTTCTGCGCTCATGGCCGCACCGCATGCCTGCGCGGTGATGAGATGCCTGATCTGGCCCTGGGTGGAGCCGGCCGCTCCCGTGCCGGGCCTCAGGCGGCAGGGGGGCCCGCATGGCACGAGGGGGCATCGGGTGCGGATGGGCCCCTGGCATTTTGCGCTGAGCGCAGCTGGGCATGCCACGCCCAGCTCATTGGCTGGACGTTCGGAGCTCTGCGTCAGGCCGCTTGCACTGCGTTGCTTGCACTCTGCTCCTCTTCTTGCTGTGCTTCTCTGAGCACTCGGGCGGGTGGTCTGCCCGGGCGGGCGGAAGCAAAACTTTACGCTTCACTATGTTCCTCATCTTTTGCTGAGCTTCTTTGGCGGGCGGTCCGCGCCTGTGTGCCGTGATCTACGGCAACCTCGCGTGTCTCCGCCCGAGGATCGAGGAACGACTAGAGGACGGAGGAGGAGGAGGAGGAGGAGGAGGAGGAGGAGTCTCGTCTTTCCTGGAGGAGGAGGAGGAGGAGTCTCGTCTTTCCTTTGCCCGCGTGTTCGGACACTTGTACATCTAGGCGCCCTGCGCCTACCTCGCCAGGCGCACCCCGCCTTTCTTGGGGAGGGGGATGGTCGAGTATTGATGAGGGTGTAGCGGCAAGGACTTCGACGGCAGCCTCGGATTTCCAGCTATCCAGTGTTGACTGTAATTGGTTGTGTTTTCCTGACCGACAACCCACTCAACGTGGGCGTCGTTGGTCTGCACGGCGTCTTCAGCGTAGTGCACCCCCCCGGCACAAATGCCCTCTGGCATCTTTCCGCGACCTCCGAGTTCCGAGTTCCGAGTTCCGCTGTCGGCGGCGCGCCGATCGGGGAAGTGAAAAGGGGCGGCCTTCGCAGAAGGCGGCGGGGCTTATCAGAAATCCGCTGGCCTTCTGGAAAGCCGTCTGAGAAGCCCTCCGCGGCTTCGCACGAGGCTTAGGAAGTTTCTCAGACGACCGAGGCCTTCTGAGCCTTCTGAGAAGGTTCGCCCCCTCTGCTTTCCCCCTTGGGAGTCGCCGCCGATAGAATGGCAAGAGCTCAGGGCAGGGATCAGAGAGTGGAGAGGCGAGGCAAGGGGGCAGAAGGTGGAATGGCAGGGGATGGAGGGTGGATTTCACTGGGTGGAAAGGCACAGAGTGGAGAGCAGAGAGTAGAGCGTAGACGGCAGAAAGTAACTACAGGGGCACGAGAGAAACTAGCAGGAGGGGGGCTAGGAGCAGAAAATACGTGGCAGAACCAGACGGACAGATCGAGCGGGTAGATGCTAACGGGCGTGTCAGGAAGGCGGCTAGGAGGTCTCGAGCGATAGCGCGATGCCCACATAGATCGTGAGAGAAACCAAAGCGAGAGCGTGATTCCTGAGTGTCGAGGGCGCGGCGTCTGAATAGATTCCAAGGAGGTCCCACGCGAGAGGGCGATTCCTGCATAAATTGTACGGAGAACCGCGCGAGAGCGCGATTTTGGAATACACGAGGAAGAAGTATCAGGCGGGAACTGGTTTGTTGTAGCCTGGGAGGCGAAGCCGTAGCTTCATCAGGAACACTTTCCCTGATAAGAAACAAAAACACAATGTGAAATTCGCCCCGCCTGCTGCTTCCCCACAATGTAATCCAACATCGCGCTCTCGCGCGCGACTTCCTCACGGTGTATGCCGGAATCGCGCTCTCGCGTGGGTTTTCCTGTTAACTGATTCAGATGCCGCTCCCCCGACGCTCGGGAATCACACTCTCGATTTGGCCTGTCTCAATATATATATATATATATATATATATAATTGGGAATCGCGTATCGCTCGAGACTTCCTCGCGATTCATGCAAGGTTCACGCTTCAGCACCCCGCTTGCTCGATCTGGCTGCCTGGGCCCGCCTTCCCGACCCGCCCGTTAGCTTCTACCCGCTCGATCTGCCCGTCTGGTTCTGCTACGTGTTTTCTGCTCCTTGCCCCCCTCCTCCTAATTTCTCTCCTGCCCCATCCTTCTCCCTCCCCCTTCCATCCGTCCTCTCTTCCTCTGTATTAAGGGATGCGCCAAGTGCACGCGGCAGATAAGGAAGAAATACCCTCAAGGGGGCACGATCGAAGACGAAAGAAGGCGGGTACGGAGGGTGCGGGATGTACGTGTTGAATGGCACGCGAGAAGAAGAAGCGAACAGCCTTGAAATGATTATTGGTGTTGTTAAATTCTCGCTTCTGGAACTAAATTACTGCTGATCCCCCCTTCGGGGACCATTGTGTGTTTCAATTAATGTGCTTTTCCTGGGGCTCGCACCTTGCTTTTCAATCAAAGAACCTGGGGTTACCAAACTGGCCGCCTGGCCCACGAGTCATGACAACAACAACGGCTCCCGCCTGATAGTTCCTCACAAGCTAGTGTGACGTCGCGCTCTCGCGCGGGACTTCCTCACAATTGCTGCCGGAATCGCGATCTTGCGTGGGACTTCCTCGCAATGTATTCAAACGCCGCGCCCTCGACGCTCAGGAATCGCGCTCTCGCTTTAGCTTCTCTCGCGATTTACTTGGGAATCGCGCTATCGCTCGAGACTTCCTCGCGATTCATGCAGTACTCACGCTTCAGCAACCCGCCTGCTCGACCTGGCCGCCGGGGCCCGCCTTCCCGACTCGCCCGCTAGGGTCTACTACCCGCAGATCAGTCCGTCTGGTTATGCCACGGTTTTCTGCTCCTAGCCCCCCTCCTGTTAATCCTGTGCCCCATCCTTCTCCCTCACCCCTGCATCAGTCCCCTCTCCCCCTGTTCTTTAGGGGATGCACCACACGCGGCAGGTAAGGAAGATTTACCCCCAAAGGGATACAATCGAAGACGAAAGTGGCTGGTATCGAGGGTTTGGGATATACGTGTTGACCGGCACGCGAGCAGGTAAGAGCGAATAGTCTTAAAATGACTGTTGTTGTTGTAGTTCGGGGGCCAGGGGCGCAGTCTGAGCCTCACACTTTCCCTGGCCCCAAAAGGAACCCTTCAATTGAAATGCACAAGGTGCACCGGACGACAGGGTTCAACAATAATTCAACAATAATTCTGAAATGAGGATTCAACACTAAGTTTAAAACTATTCGCTATCATCTGCTCGCGTGTCGTTCAGCGCTCGTATCCCGAACCCTCAATCCATGCCCTCTTCGTCTTCGATCATACCCCCCATTGGGGGCATGTCTTCCTGACCTGCCACGTGTAGTTGGCGCAGCCCCTAAACCCGGGGAAGGGAAGGAGGAGGGAGGGATAAGGGGGAGGGAGAAGGACTGAGCGCGAGAAAGATTACCAGGAGAGGGGTCAGGAGAAGCCAGACAAGCGGCAGAACCAGATGGGCCAGTCGGGCGGGCGAGCCCCAACGGGCGGGTCGGGCGAGCGGCCCCAGACGGCCGCGTCGAGCGGGCGGGTCGCTGAAGCACCAGTCCCACATCAATCGCGAGGAAATCTCGAGCGACAGCGCGACTCCCGAGCAGATTGGGAGGACGTCCAAAGCGAGAGCGCGATTCCTGAGCGTCGAGGGCGCGACGCCTCAGTAAATCGGGAGGAGGTCCCACGCGAGAGCGCGATTCCTGGACAAATTGATGGGACGACTCCCACGCGAGATCGCGATATGATGAATGCAGTGAAGAGACCTGTCAGGCGGGAGCCGCTGCTCTTGCCAACCGGGGGCCAACACCAAAACCTGAGGCTCACAACGTGAGGGGAGATCAGCCACAATCTTTCTGGGATTAGGTCGGGCGTGTCCCCCTACAGGAGGATTTTGGACCAAAATTAAAAATACCCCCAAAATACCCCCAAATGGACAAAAATTAATCCAAAAGATCGTCCCCAAACTATGTTTTGAGTATTTTTGAATATTCATCCTGTAGAGGGACAGGCCCGACTTAATTCTAGGACTGAGAGCTCGACAACACGAAGGACACGAAACGTGATGGGACATCCCACGCGAGATAGCGATTCTGAAGGCATTAAAAAGAACTGTCAGGCTGGAGCCGCTGCTGTTGCCGGGACGAGGAGGAAGAGGAGGAGGAGGAGGTGTCAACCGGGGGCCAACAACACAACCAGAGGCTCACAACGGGAGGGGAGATCAGCCACAATCTTTCTTGGATTAGGTCAGGCGTGTCCCCCTACAGGGTGAGTTTGGACGAAAAATGAAAAGTACCCCAAAAAAGCTCCCACAAGGTCCGAAAATAATCAAAAGATCGTCCCCAAACTATGTTTTGATCATTTTGAACACTCCTTCGGTAGAGCGACAGGCCCGACTAAATTCTAGGACCGAGAGCTCGACAACACGCAGGACACGAAACGCCCTCTCGATGCTCCAACCTCGCCGCTCTGGCCCTCTGCCGAGACGCCGGGGGGCGGGGAGGGCAAGAGGGTGGGGGGGGGCACAGGAGAGGAGGAGGAGGAGGAGGAGGAGGACGACGAGGAGGGGGAGGAGGGGGAGGGGGAGGGGGAGGGGGAGGAGGAGGAGGAGGAGGAGGAGGAGGAGGAGGAGGAGGAGGAGGAGGAGGAGGAGGAGGAGAAGCAGGAGGAGGAGGACGACGACGACGAGGAGGAGGACCAGAGTAAACCCAAGAGGCATCAACGATGTTGGAAGACACCCTCCCTCCAAGCTCCCTCTTCATAGGCCCCTACAACGGTTCATTTCCATTGAGGGAACTGCCTCGTTGGAAAGCAACCGCTCGAAGACCCTGAGGCATGCCAAGACATGTCTCTCGGGCTGCCAACGCCACGGATCAACCTGACTGTTGCACTTTGACGATCCTGGATCGTGCCAGAACGCCATTCTTGGGACACCGCGAATCAATGTAATTGTTGCACCCGCAAAATCCTGAGTCCTTCCACAATACCATTTCTGGTACGTTGAACTCTTGCAAATTGTATAAACACATGTGCGCGGCGCTAAGGCAAGAACCACATGTTGAAAGGAACCGCCCTCAATCCGTGAAACTCTTGCAATATTTGTCAACGGATGTGCTCGACGCTAAGGCGATAGCCACACTTTGAGAACTGGTTATCCTCAACCCGTGAAACTCTTGCAACATTTGTCAACGAATGCGCTCGACGTTAAGGCGATAGCCACATTTTGAAAACGGGCTATCCTGAATCCGTGAAAATCTGGCAAACTTTTAAATCGAATCTGCGCGGCGTTGAAGCGAGAGCCACATGTTGAAAACCACCCGCCCTAAACCCATGGAACTCTTACAATTTCTAGAAACGAGTGCACGCGGCGCTAAAGCGAGAGCCACATGTTTAAAGCCACCCGCCCTCCATCTGTGAAACTGCTGTCAATGTTCAAACTGTCATAGGCTGTGAGAAGTCTCAGGCGAAACGCCCAGCCCGCCCTAAAAACTGGCATCGGGGTGCGACAGGAAGAGGTTATCTATAAGTAAGAAGAATGGAGGAGAAGGAGGAGGGATGAAGCAGATGGGCAGTATATTCCACGAATAGGTTTAGCACGTTAGATTTGTGTCATGTTGTACCTGTGAATCGACACTTTGGCTCAAGGGAAAACATTATGCTAACGTTACTGCTGCTACAGTTGGTAGCGGAGCCGTGGCCGGGCCAGGAGGCCATGGGTGGCGCCGAGCTGCCGTGAAGGGCTCAGCTCGGGCGCTGCTTGCGAGCCTCTGGCCGGTGCACGGCTTTGCACCAAGGAGCGGTGCGATCCACGGCAGATGCCGGCAGACGACGAGAAGGTGAATGACACGAAGTTCACGGGTGCCGTGATCGGTGGCGGCGAGACGGTAGCTGGAGAGAGCCCCCCAGGTGAGGCCCCACCTCCGGCTGCGACGCCGCCGCTGGCCATCACGGAGCAGCAGTTGCGAGACCTCGTGGCTGGTGTAGTGCGAGACACTGTGGCGGCGCCCGGCGCCGCGGCACACGAGGGCAGACAGCAGGACAGGGCCGGCAACGACAGGTGGGACCCCTGGCGACGCGATGGAGCTTATCATCAGGCTGCAGCAGCAGATGCCAGGGGTAAGGACGATGATGATAATTGGCGGACACGACGTGACGACGAGTTAGACGCATGGAAGGATTGGAGATCTGATGAGTGGAAGACCGGCAGTTGGAACAGCAAAGGTACCAGCAATCGGCACCACAACGAGAGCAAGGATGACGGCGAGGCTTGGAGTGGCGACGCCTGGCGACAGCAGGGCGGATGGCAGTGGCAGAGCTCGGGATTCGCGAAAGGCGACTATTCTGATCCGCCAGCGTGGCCAGGCTGGACTCACTACAGGCAGTGGAGAAAAGCCATGCGCCGATGGGACCGAGGCACTGACGTGCCCGTGTGGAGGCGCGGCGAGAAATTCTTGCGCCTGTTCGATTGGACGATGCAAGCCAAGTTTGACGACATACCCGAGACCACTCTCACAGGGGCTGGCTGGCTCGACGTGGTCATCTCCCGCATGGACCTCATGATTGGGGAGCGCGAGGGAGACGAGCTGAGACGAGCTGGGCGAAAGGCCCTCTTCGAGGCCGCGAGAGAGGCCAAGGAGAGCCTGACCCAGTACGTGGCACGACGGGAAGCGGCTTTCCTCGAGGGGGAGGCCAATGACTTGTGGCTTTCAGACAAAATGAAGGGTCTACTCCTCGAGGAAGGCTCAGGTTTGAGCAACCAGGGCATGCAAAACTTGCGCACTCTCACGCAAGGGAAGCTTGGGTTCACCCAGGTTGCCTGGGCATTGCGACAGCTGGACGCATCCGGCACCGAGAGGCTGGTCCCCGGTAGGTCCGCAAGCGCTCTCTTCGGAGCCGACGCCGAGGGTGAAGACCCCGGTGGCGCCGCCTGTCAGTCCTCTCCCGCTCTCTCCTCGTACCTGGTCGGTGGTGAAGGTGAGGTTTCCGAGGACGAGTACGACGAGAGCGAGGAAGAGGAGGACGAGGACCAGTGGGACGAGGCAGCGCTGCTGGTAGAAATCGAGGACATGGACCTGGAGGAAGACCAGGTTGCAGACGTCATGGCAGCCATCGAGCCTCGGTCAAACAAGAGAACATGGAAACAAAACAAAGACATCAAGCGGGCTGCCAAGGGGGACCGTGAGTACTACGGCCGAGGAGCCGGCTCTAGTTCACTACCTCGGCCGCCTCGCCCGCCTGTTGCAGGACGAGGTCGCGGACGAGGAAGAGGTCGAGGGTCCGCCGGCGGTCGTGGTCGCCCGCGCCTCTCACCAGACCAGTTGATGAAGATCACGAGGTGCGGGATCTGTAAGGAGAAGGGACACTGGCATCGCGAGTGTCTGGAAGAGGGTGGACCCAAAGATACTCGGGCCAAAGGCCGGGCGGTCTCGGCCTATGCCTTCGTGGGATGCACGCTGGGGGAGCCGGAGGCCAAGCCCGTGACGTGCAAGATGATCGAGGATTGGACCAAGATCGACGAGGAGCTGGGGTGTCAGGACGTCTACCTGGTGGCTCGCGCCACCCAGGGCCTGGTGGATCCCGGCGCTGGGAGCGATCTGGTGGGGCTATCTGCCTTGAATCGGGAGTCGCATGCCTTGGCGGACGTGGGACTTCGCTTCGAGGTCATCCCGAAAGAGCACCAGCGACCTCGGGCGGCTCACGGTGTAGGTGGGCCTGCCAAGGTGGTCTCCTCCGTGCTCTTCCCTCTGTGCCCTGGCCAGGTTTTGGGCATTGTGGAAACCACGATCCTCAAGGATGAGGTGCCACACATCCTCAGCGTGAATCTGCTAGATTACCTCGAGTGTGTAATTAACCTCCCTCAGAATTTTATGGAGTCGAGGTTCCTGCAGAAGACGATCAGTCTGAACCGTCTTGGCTCGGGGCACAGGATGGCCGACATAGTTTTGCCGTCACAGATGCCTCTGGAGATCCCCGAGTCAGCCTTAAAGCGCTATCCCTTTTTGACGAAGGACTCTTTCGTACACAAGGATGAAGACCCTCAAGAGATGCTGGCTTCCGGAGCCTTGCGGAAGTACATGCTCGACTCCCTCATCCTCCTCACTACGGTGTGCCTCCTTGTCTTGGGTCATTACTTCGGGGAGCTCGAGGGGATTCTCGGGTGGGCCCTCGCGGCCCTCTTCATGGTCGTGCTCAGGATCTTCGGGTCGCAGGCTCAGCTAGCGTCTCCTAGACCAGTCCAGGGCTTGGAATCAACGGAGAGAGCTAAGCCGCCGCACGACAGGGCTGACCAGGAGACTCATGACAACGATGGTTGGGAGCCGCGTGCTGGTGTTCGCGGCAGTGCTCGTGTCTGTGCAGGCGGGCAAGAACGACAAGAACAAGAACAAGCAGCCAGTCGCCAAGGAGGCCACCGAGGCGTACCTGGCCGAGCGGAGGGAGGCGCAGCGCCTCCTCGAGACGGCGGACGGCGCTGGATCAGCAGCCCCGGCAGCCTCGGACTCAGAGACAGGCGCTTCAGGCCCCGGAGTCGAGGGACCCCCTCCAGGACACCCAGGGGTTCCGATGGCGCGGGCAGCCAGCGGCTCCGGAGCAGCGGCCTTATCACCCCGATGTCGTGTTTTTTTTCAAGGCGGGGTCCTCCTCCTCCTGCTCCTCCTCCTCCTCCTGCTCCTCCTCCTCCTCCTCCTCCTCCTCCTCCTCCTCCTCCCCCTCCTCGCCAGCGTTCGCGATGGCGGCGCCTCCTGCTCCCGTGGGCGTGCCTCCCCAGGTCATGGCGCCGCTGACGATGCTGGCGGCGGAGCTCGGCATCGGGAGGCCCAGCCGGCAGGGCCAGGGAGCGGCGGCACCCTCGATGGGGACCATGCCGGCAGCCTCCGGGGATCCCTGGACAGGCAGCCCGACGGTGCCTACCAAGCTCCCTCCGCCAGCGAAGCCCGACCCCAGGACGGGCAGGATGCCAGGAGAACGACCCCCTCCGACTCTCGGACCGCTCGCCGACGCTCCAGGAGCACCCCCGACGAGGCCACCACCTGTGGTCAACTGTCAGCACCCGAGTTCGGCGATCCGGTACTACGGGAACCAGTGGGGAAGCGGGTCGAAGTGTGCGGCATGTGGGCAGAGGCTGACCTGGATCACAGCAACGCCACGCGAGGCACAAGATCAAGCAGACCGACCTCAGTCAGCAGCAGAGGCGGCTCGCTCGGCGGCAGCCAATGCTCAGCGAGTGGTCGAGATGCTTCAAGAGAACGGAGGCGCCTTTGTCCAAGGAGCGGCCGCCCTGAACACGGTGAACGCGCTCAGTGCTCATCTGCAGTCACTCCAGTGGACACTCCAAGCGGTGCCCGAGGGCGTGCGTGCGCTCGGGAATGTTCAACAAGTGCTGGATCAGATGATTCAGTGTGCCATCAGCGCCCAGAATGAGCCGACGCAGGTGGAAGAAGGACTGGCTCAGATCCATCAAAGGATCACGCACATCAGGCGCATCCTGAACACCATGGAGGATTTCGGGGAAAGCTTGGACGTCATCCAGACGTCGCTGGACAACCTCCACAACAACGTGGGCACGCTCCAGGGCGCGGTGGACCAGCTGATCCAGATGATGGCGCAGGTGGGGACGGCAGTCGCATCGCTGGTCAACTCGGTGAACATGGCGACCTACGGCTCGGGGGCGGCCAGCTCGAGCAGCGGGGGGCCAAGCTCTCAGGGACCGCCTCAGGAAGACGGGAGCGGTCCGACTACGACGACGACCCCTCCGACGGCCGAGGCCGACGGATCAGCAACGACGCCCTCGACGGCCTCGACAGGGCCAGGGATTCGCGACTGGGATCTGATCTGAGGGACTCAGCCCAGGTTTTCATGCAGAGGCCCCGACGGCAGCCTCCCAGGACTTCTGTGCCGAAGCTTTCGGCAGATTCTCTCGGCACTGCAGTTCGTTTCGAGAGTCAGACAAGGAAGGTGTAGGGTGCGAGTGCAGGCACTCGGGTTCCCCTCCCTCTGTCGCTCTCTTGCCCTCTCGCTGCTTCCCTGTCTGCTTTCCTCCCCCGTCCTCCTACCCAGCGCCCACGAGTTTGTCTGAGCACGAGGCCCTGTGACTTGACGGAGATTTGTGGAACGATGATCACGAGGTTTCGTGCACTAAGCCAGTCAGAAAATCTCTCGAGCGAGGCGCAGACGCGAGGCTTGGGGCCCAAAGGGGACATCCCGAGGACTCGAGAGGCCCCCATGTGGGTTTCAGTTGCAAGGCCAAGACCACTTTCCTCGAGGTTTTCTCGCCCCCAAGGATTGCTCCAGAAGTCCAGAGATGCGGAGGGTCTCTGGGACCCCAGCCTAGTCGTGACAGGGTTCTCGGGTGGGACTCGTCTAGGCCGGGGGATGTCCGGGAACTGCGGGAGCAGATATCTCGCGAGAAGCCCGAGGTGATATGGCTTAGCCCGGAATGTAAGGTGTTCTCTGCTATCAATCGCTTAAAACGCGATCGCCGGAATCCCGAACGATGGCACAGTGACGTCATGGCCGGTCTCAGGGATCTAATGCTCTGCATGGAGATCGCTCAGCATCAGCACAGCTCAGGCCAATACTTCGCCTTTGGACATCCTCAGTACGCGAGCTCATGGGCCTCAGAGGTGGTCAGCCTAGTTTCAGCCCTTCCAAGGATTCACCGACTAAGGGTCGACATGTCCTGCTTCGGGATGCAGGTCGGCTCCCGCGGGGTCAATAAGAAACCTACTGGCATCTTGACCAATCACCCAGGTCTGGTTCGGGCCCTGAGCGGTCACCTGTGCACCGGAGAGCACCGACACGCGATCCTCGAGGGTAGCCATCAAACATCCAAGGCAGCTCGACATCCCCTCAAGTTCGTGAAGTTCGTTGCTCGCGCGGTGACAGAACAATGGAGCGGGGCGGATCAAGGTAAGAAGGCCGCGTGGGCCGAGCTCACGGAGTCTGCGTTCCCGGAGGAAGCGGCGGAAGGCGGGGTCCCCGAGGCGGAAGCTGAAGCGGAAGAGGAAGACCGGCTGTCCGAGGACAGAGGCGACGAACCAGAGACCCGAGGAGCCGGGCCCAAGAAGGGACCACAGCAGCCAGATGTGGAGGCCTCCGAAGAAGAAAAAAGGCTGCTGTACAAGCTTCACGTGAATATGGGGCATCCCGAGTCTAGGAAATTCTGCCGAGTGTTGCGAGCGGGGGGGGTCAAGAGACACCTGGTCCGATGGGCACGTGACAGATTCAAGTGCTCCGAGTGTGCCGAACGTCAACGCACGGGTGCCCATCGCAAGGTTGCCCTCCCACGCACGTTTCGATTTAACCACATCGTGGGTGTGGATCTGTTTTATATTGAGTTCCTTGGAATCACGCAACCATTCCTCAACGTGGTCGATCACGGCTCGAACTTGCAAGTGTGTGTGCGGCTGGCCAACGCTCGAGCCGCCACAGTGTGGAGCGCGTTCGTCTCATCGTGGATTAGGCCTGTTGGAGCCCCCCACTTCCTCCTGAGTGATGGGGGTTCGGAGTTTCATGAGCGTTTTGCCCGCGGTCTCGAACAATGGGGAGTGATGCATCACATGTGTGATGCCGACTCCCCGTGGCAAAACGGACGTGTGGAGCGCCACGGGGGTTGGATTAAAGAGCGTGTTCGGTCCGAAATTGAAGCAGGATCAGCTGTGCCCAGCAGCCTCGAGGAGCTGGACGACCTCGTACATGAGCTTACGGCTCATAAAAATAGGTTCTGACACAGGGGCGGATTCTCGCCTCTCCAACTGGTGTTCGGAGAAAATCCACGCCTCCCCCATGATCTCTTGTCAGGCGATGCTAAGGCCGTGCCAGGGTGGCAGGACATGACTCTCCCCCCGTCAGAACTCGACTCGGCAGGCGCCGAGTTTGCCAGGGCTCAGAACGTTCGAACGGCCGCCAGAAGGCTGGCGATAGAGGGTACCTATCGTGAGAAAATCAGCCGGGCCTCGAAGGCCAGGACGCCCATGTTGAAGGGGTTTACTCCGGGACAGTAGGTGTTCGTGTGGCGGCACATGAGCCGCATGTCGTCTCGTGCCGACAGCCTGGGCCGACGTCGTGACGGATGGTGCGGACCTGGTGTCGTGGCGCCGTGTGAGGGCGGCACCGTGTGGGTTGCCGTGCGCGCCCGCCTTTGGAAATGCTCGATTGAACAGATTCGCCTTGCCTCCCCTGAGGAGGAGTACGGCATCCAGCTCGCTCAGGGTCCGCAGTGGCAGGAGTTGCTGACCCAGGCCCCTACCAGAAGGGCCACTGCTGCTGGCGTGCAACGCGAGGGGCCTCCCCCAGACGAGGCCTGGGATGAGGCGACCCGCGTGGAGCCTGATTCGGCCCCTCAGGTCCCTGGTGGACCAGTGGCGGGCCTCGAACCCGAGGCTCCCCTTTCCGGCCCTCCTCCCTCGGTCCTGGGTCCTCCTCCTCCTGCGGCGGACACAGTCTGTCCCGCGCCCACACTCTCCCTGAACTCCACGGGGAGCGCGGCGACAAAGTACTTCTCCCGGTCGGCTGGTCCAGCTCCCGCCCGGCTAGGCCGCCGCAGCCGCCCGGAGCTCGGCCGCCCGCCTGGCGCCTCCTCCTCCTCCTCCTCCTCCTCCTCCGTTCTCCTCGCCTCCTCTGTCCCGTCCCAGGGTGTCCGGACCCGAGGCCAGAGAGTCCGATATGCCGGGTCCGTGGCTGCTCCGGCGGGGCCCGAGAGGGCGAGGCTACCCCGTCGGCCCAAGCAGAAGGCAGTGAGCCTCAAGGCAGGAGGAGGAGGAGGAGGAGGAGGAGGATCTGCGCCCGGCAGGTCCAGAGTCGCGTCTGGTGAAGAGCTGGGGGTCCCCGACGTGTCGAGGCCCGAGGTTTCCGAATCCTCACCTCTTCCTCCTCTCCCTGCCTCTTCCTCTCTTCCGTCCCCTCCGGCTGGTGTTTCCGCTCCTGTTTCCTCGGTCGTCCCATCCCTTCAGCGACGCCGAGTGGCACAGCCAAGTGACGTTCCGGCGTGCATCAGGAGGGCTCGAGACGAGGCGGGAGCCCCTCTCCGAGCAGCCAGCAGCCCTCCAGAAGTTAAGAGGCTGCGAGTGGACGAGCCCCCTTCGCTCCTCCCGGGGGTCCCTCCTCCTCCTCTCCGCCTTCTCTCTCCTCCCCCCCGGCTTTGGCCAGCTCTGCTCCCCCAGGAGTTTCTCCCTCGGACCCACGCCCCAGCGCCGAGGGCGGTGAGTCCGGTCGAGGACCTATCACGACTCGGCGGGAGCCCAGGCGATCAGTGGGCGACATCGTCCAGAGCCTGGAGCGGGGCGAGCGCCCGCGGAGTCGCTCCCCGCCAGGGACGAGGATAGAGGAGGGAGGCTCGGAGGATTTCTTTCTTTCCCCGGTTGGTGGTGGTGTGGTCGGTGATTCCGGGCTCCAGGCCAGGCCGTTGTGTTGTCACCCTCAGGATTGGAGTGGAGTCGAGGGCCTCGGAGACGGGTCCTTCGCGGCGAGTAGAGGCGGCGAGGTTCCACTCGAGAGCCTCTCCCCCGACGAGAGGGCGAAGTTCGCGGTGTCAGATGCCAAAGAGTGGCAGGCCATGATGGACACCGGAGCCACCGAGGTGATCCCTCCGGATCGGGCTCGAATCGTGAGGAAGACTCAGCAAAACAGCATTATCACGAGCCGTATGGTGCGGCGGTGGAAGCGGGTGGAGGGAACCTTCCAGGAACCTGAAGCAAAATCCCGGGGGTGTGTGCATGGACATCGGGACCCTGATTCAGGATCGCTGCAGGTCTATGCGCCTACGCCACAGACCTCGAGCATTATGATGTTCCTGCAAGTGCTGATGAACGTCGGCCTCCTTGCGGACATAGCCGACGTAAAGAATGCGTTCTGCCAGAGCGACCCCATGACGAGATCCCAAGGGCTCATCTATGTCGAGCCGTGCGAGGGGATCGACCTTCCCGAAGGTTCCCTCATCTTGCTGCGGGTAAACGTGTACGGCCTCGACGATGCGCCAGTTGCCTGGCGCCGAACGGTAGTTAGGTTCCTAGAGCAGAACGGGTTTAAACGGTCATTGCTGGAGCCCTGCTGGTATTTGAGATATGGATCTGACGGGCAGATTTTGAACATGATCCTGTTGGAGGTCGATGATTTCTTCATCGGTTCCTCGTCGCCAGAAACCAGATCCTGGCTCAGAACGCTGCTAGAATCACGCTTTCGTTTCGGAAAATACCGTGACTGCCAGGCCGGTCCAGTGGATTTCGCAGGACGAAGAGTGACGATCGGCAGGCAAAGAGCAACTATTGACATGGAAAATATATCCTTGAAGAAATCAAGCCGTTGACGGTTGCCTGTGGTAGAATGGCCCGCAAGGACGAGCCGCTGGACCATCATGAGTTTAAGGCCCTGAGATCACTGATATACAAGTTCAACTGGGTCGGCCGCGAATGCCGACCAGAAGCAGCAGGTGTAGCATACATCCTGGCCAGCCGTTTGAAGAACCCGACCACGGGCGATATCTCCCTCGCAAATAAGCTAGTTAGACATTTGAGGTCTTCGGCCTCGAGAGGCCTCATCATTTGGAAGCTGAACCCGGAGCACATGGCCTTTGCATCCTCTTCAGACGCTGGTGGAGTGGGAGCGTTCGATGGCCTCACCGACGAGAGAGGCCTTCCTGTCGACCCCACGCAAGGTGCGTGGATGGTGCTGGCGACCGACCAGAGCCTGCTGGAGAATGCCTCAGTTAAAGCGTCCATCCTGGGCTGGCGCAGTTCGAAATTGCGTCGCAAAGTACCTTCCGCCCTGGCAGGCGAAACCCTGGCACTGTCAGCTGCTGTTGCAGAGGTGGAATTCCTACAGATTCTATACATATATATAGGGACGTTGTTTTTCAAGATGTGGAGGTCCGGGACCATCATCGCTGTTCGGGTCCGTTTACGACAATCCTTCGTCGAGATTGTAGATTAGGAGCCCGTGAGCACCAAGTTCACGTAGTGGACGTCAAATCGATATACGATACTACGATGAAAGATGGTCATGCGAGCGCCAAGGACAGGCGCACGGCGCTTGACCTAGCAATAATATGTGAGGCACTCGAGAAGGCGAAGAACAGAGTGAGGTGGATCCCGCATGGAAGGATGCCAGTGGACTCCCTCACCAAAGACGATATATCCAAGGGAAATGCGGCGTTATTCGATCTTATGACGAGCGGGCGCCTCGTGTTGATCGATGAAGGTGCTGAGGTTGAACGCCGGAGAGAGCGACCAGACCTCAAGAGTCGTACCCAGGCTGCCTCCAGAAAGACCTTTGACAACCAGAATATGATATCCTGGAACGAGTACGTCCTCCAGGCCTCCGTCCGAGGTGGTGGTGGTGGTGGTGGTGTCCTCTCCTCTTCCTCTCCTCCCGTCTCCTCCGTTTCTCATCCATTCCAATAGTCTCTGCTATCTGTTCCAGAGCTCTGTATGTTTTCCTGTTTCTCCCATGTATGGGGGGCAGCCTCCAGGGTGTGTGTGGCTGCCGACTGCCAGGCCCAGGGGTCCGGCAGTAGAGGGAGCTAAACCTAGGAAAGTCCTATCTGTGAAGCAGATGGGCAATATATTCCACGAATAGGTTTAGCACGTTAGATTTGTGTCATGTTGTACCTGTTAATCGACACTTTGGCTCAAGGGAAAGCATTATGCTAACGTTGCTGCTGCTACAGGGAGAAAACACGGAAGGAGGAAGAGGGCGATAGAATGAGGAGGGCGAGAAGGTGAGAATCCGAGGAGGAGGAGGACAAGGAGGAGTGGGATAGGGGGGAAGAG
Organism: Prorocentrum cordatum; assembly: GCA_963575745.1. Classification (NCBI taxonomy): domain Eukaryota; class Dinophyceae; order Prorocentrales; family Prorocentraceae; genus Prorocentrum; species Prorocentrum cordatum. Next base: position 120,540 of record CAUYUJ010019470.1, read on the forward strand.
GAGGAGGAGGAGCAGGACGAGAAGGAGGAGGAGGAGCAGGAGCAGGAGGGGGGCAAAGCCGCCGGCACAACCCGTGCGGCTGGGGCGGCGGACCCCGCGGCCGGCGGCGGGCCCGGCATCGCTGGCGCACCTGCGACGGCCCGCTGCTCTCGTCCTGACGAACGAACAGCACACACCCATACCAATGAGGGGGTTGGTGGGAGGAGGACTGGCTATGGGTATGGGTGCGGGTTGTCGGACCCTGGGGAACGCTGCCGCTCGAGCGGGGACCCCATCCGACAACACGCACCCATTGCCCTCTCCGACCCCCCCATGGGTGTGGGGATATGGGTATGTACCGTTGGTTTCGTCATCGTCTTCGAGTAGGTTAGGAGGCAACTACTGGGAGTTCTTCGTCGGAAGGATCAAAGAGGATTAAGCCACTTTGTCACTGCCCCGACCTTGCAGACGTGCTGCAGCGGATTTTTGCGTGGATCTCTGTCGATGCAAAACCTCGGAATGGCGAGCGAAAAACGACGTGAATTTCGCGTGGATGTGGGGGGTCTTCAATCCTGGCCAGGAAAAATCCGCACGAAATTCACCTCGAAATCCAGAGCGAAATTTTCCAGGACACTCCGGTCCCATCGTTGTTTTCCGAACCAAATCCGCTCTGTGATGTTGGCGCCATGATACTGGGAGGTCTTCGTCGGAAAGATCAAAGAGAATTATAGTGGTCCTCGGCTCAAGCGGGATGAAGCGGAATTGAGCCGGATTAAGCGGGATTAAGCCGGATTAAGCTGGATTTCGGACTAGGGCAAAATCAGAATTTGACCTCCCAAGAGTTGCATCCGAAAGTAGGGGATCGACTGCAAAATGGATGTACCCCAAAACTAATTAGAAAATGCGACTCTACGAAAAAGTGCGTATCCCAGAACAAATTTTCAAAAGAATGTGATTCGGAAATTGATGTACCCAAAATTGAGGTCTTCGGCGACTCTACGACGAAATCTGCAGAACGGCTGTCGAATCTCCGAGGATTCTGAGCTCTTTTCGTAGATTCGACCAAACATGATTATGGGGCTGACCAATTCTGTAGTCGATCACCTACTCCACGTCTCACTCACCCCTCACCGTCAAGAAGGAGGGTAGGAAGCAACTGCTGGGATAGGTGGCGACATCCGCGCCATATTTCAAGCAGCGCTTGGCCGAAAAGGCGAGCGAGTGAGTCCCAACCTGCTTGACGTCCAGATTTCCTGTCCTTTTCTGGCCTCGCAATAACCCCCATCCATGCAAATAAACTTGCTGGAGGCTTAAAAAGAAACTGCTTCTTTTGGTGGCGACATCCAGACCCTAGCCCCACCAATCATCGATTCTGCTGAATCGATGGGAGGCGGGCGCAGGGTTCGGAGTTCGCCGTGTTCGACCACTTCCGGACCCTACCCCCGCCGCCCATCGAGTTGCCTGAATCGTTGATCGGCGAGGGCAGGGTCCAGATTTCACCGCCGATGGGAGGTCGTCATAGGAGCGGTGAAATGGCACCCACAAGGACATACCAGTTCTTTGGGCCGCTGCTGGCGACGCACGTCCGACCCGAACATCTGATAGGTGGCCGCATGCGAACCCCACACATACCCCTCACGCTTCCCGAGGGGGAGGGAGGGGTTCGCTTCGCTCGGGAGCTCCCGAACGAAGTCAGCCCCACCCTCCCCCGCAGAAATGGTGGGGGACAGGGGTAGGGTTCGCATGTGGCCCCCTAGGAAGAGGAAGAGGAGGAGGAGGAGGAGGAGGAGGAGGAGGAGGAGGAGGAGGAGGAGTATAGTGATGAGGAGTGGGAGGAGGAGGAGGAGGAGGAGGAGGAGGAGGAGGAGGAGGAGGAGGAGGAGGAGGGGTAGGGTTCGCATGTGGCCCTCTACCTGATACCAAGTCTTGTGGTGTATCGTCTCCCGAGCGGCAGAGAGCGCCCGCCGTGGAGCTCATGCTGGAAGATGTCCGGGCGTGCGCGTCGCCCTTGCGCGGCCGACGCACCTGCAACATGAACACATGTGCAGGTGGTGCCGAGCAAGGGCTGTCGAGCCCGACGAAAGGGCCATCAGTCAAGACAAGACGAGAAGATAGGCCTGGAGGTACAGTGGGGGCGCGCATCAAGAAACCATCTGCTTTTCGTCAGGGTATCCTGGGTGTCGTCGCTCCTCGCGCTGCGCGGTGACTTCCCACATTGAAGGAGCTGCTGCGACCAGGGTACTCCAGGTTTCCCCTCCTGTGCACCTCGCGCACGGGTTCTCAGGATTGGGTCTCTTGCGAGGGCTTCTTGCGGCCGCGCCCGCACTGTAAGCCGGACTAGGCGGAGTCCCGCGGGAATTAGCGAGAGTTGTGCCAGATGTGGGCCGTCTTCGACCACGGGCGGGATAAACCAGCGCCGATGCCGAGCTTGACCTCCGAGGAGTTGCACCCGAGGGACAAGAGAAGGCAAAGGGGGAAGCAGGGGAGCGAAGAGGCATGCATCGGGTCTCCCCTGGTCATCCCTCCTCCTCTTGCCTCCGCTCTCACTCTGTCTCCCCTCCCGTCCACCGTCCGATTTCACCTCCTCCGCTTTTGGGCCTCCGTCCGTCCGAGCAGCACAGCCTGACGTCCGAGGCAAAGTCCACCTCCACCTCCCTCCGTTCACCCTCCTCCCTCTTCAAAGCCCCACCCGGGAAGAGGACGAGGACGACGACGACGGCGCCGAGGGACATGGAGAAAGGGAGGAGGACAAGGGGGAGGGGTGGGAGAGGTGGAGGGAGGGTGGAGGAGACAGGGCAGGAGGGAGGGTGGAGGGAGTAAGACGAGCGGCGGAATGAGGAAGGACGACGACGACGACGACGACGACGACGACTACGACGATGACGACGACGACGACGACGAGTGAGGGGCAGCGAGAGGGGTGGAAGGGGCAGATGGTCGCGCCCGCACGAGGACATCCGACGTACTGTGTTTGTTGATACAGGGTGGCTTCGTGGAGGCCTGAACCCCACCCCTGGGAACGAACTCCTCATGTCGGGACAACATCGACTCGGGATAACTTGGGGATCTCTGAGATACGGCAGCTCGAGAATGTTTCGGGCGCAGCGGCCGTTTCAGAGCGCGTCGGAACGCTCCGAGGGTGCTGCAGAACACTCTGGAGCGATTTATCCCAGTCCTACACTACCGTAGAGTAATGCAATTCTCGCGCGCTGTCCGTCTCCCCACGCCCCTCACGTTTGAGCAGCCCAAAAGGAGGAGGTCCAGGTAGGTGGTGGTGCTTTTGGAGTTTGACTGTGATTCGCTGCAACGACGCATTCGCATGATGTGGCTGCGACAGACAGTTCGCACCCAAAACTTGTACTACCAGGTGTTGAAGCTTCGTGCGAATTCAAGATGCCAAGGCCAGTCATTTCGTTGCAAGTTGCTTTCCGATTCCGCCATCGGAATCGGAAAATGCTCCTTGGCACCCCATGCCCCTGGCACGCAGACTGTCTAGGCGATCATATTGGATCTAGACGGTCACGCCGCAATCGACCAGCACAGCAATGCAATGCAATCCGCCAGCTACAATACATTACAGTGTAAACATTCTGGGGCGAGGATGCATTGCTCGGCGTTGCGTGCTATACAAGGCTGTTGCAATACAATGCGATACAATGTTCTGACACAATACACGTGCGATACACTTGTTGCATGTCCAGTACGTCGTCCGCGCGCGTTGCGACTGCAACAAGCGTTCTGCGCTGGGCCAAGCACTCCATGCCAAGCGCACCAACTCCTGATGCGACTACTGTCGCAGTTGAGCCACCGAGGTCTTCGAACAAGTTGTAAGACGTCTGCCTGCTGTCTGCCCTATTTTGCATCAGTCGAGGCCCTTTGCAAGCACGCGCTGCAACGAACGGAGGAATGGCGCAATGACTTTCGCACGGGCCCGTCGGACACTCCAAAGCCAAACAACTTTTTGCCACCACCCCCTTCTACGTGGACCCCCTTTCTGGACCGCTCACATCAAGTTCAATGTACGCGCGAGGCACCGCGCGATGCGACGTTACCTCGTCGGACGCGGCTGCCTCAACATTGAAATCGAGGGTCCTGGGGGGGTCAAGGGGGAGGAGGGGAAGGAGGAGGAGGAGGAGGAGGAGGAGGAGGAGGAGGAGGAGGAGGGGGAAAGGGAGGAGGAGGAGCAGGAGGCGGAGGGAGGGAGGGGGGGCGGAGGAGGGGGCGGAGGCGGAAGGGGGGGAGGAGGAGGAGTAGGAAGAAAATTGAAACATCGATTGGACATTGGAGGCCCAAGGCCCGGCAGGGCGCCCCCCAGGAGCCGGCAGGACGCCCCGGAAGGAAATTGAAAGATCGGGGCCCCAGGGCCCGGCAGGGCGCCCTGGAGGCCGCAGGCTGGCACTGATTGTTTCTCGGCGCCTGGGACGTCACACCTGGGGCGCGCGCGCTTGCAAAGACCCCGCGCCTGGCGCCGGCACGTCCTGCGCCCCGGCCATCGGCGAGGACCTGGCCGCAGGTATCGGGGGAGACGATAGGGGGGGGAACATCGACCAACACCTCCTCCCCATCCACCTCCTCCTCCTTTTCCTCCTCCTCCTCCACCTCCTCCTCCTCCTTTTCCTCCTCCTCCTCCTCCTCCTTCTCCTCCTCCTCCTCCTTCTCCTCCTCCTCCTCCCCTTCCTCTTCTGCTCAGTATTGTTATTATCATTTCGCAGTAACATTAATATCATTGCTATCATTATGATTACTGGTAGTATGAGTAGCATCATGGCTATTACTCGTATTATTATCAGTCTGTATAGTAATAATACAAGCAGTAGTAGTAGTAGTAGTAGTAGTAGTAGTAGTAGTAGTAGTAGTAGTAGTAGTAGTAGTAGTAGTAGTAGTAGTAGTAGTAGTAGTAGTAGTAGTAGTAGTAGTAGTAGTAGTAGTAGAAGTAGTAGTAGTAGTAGTAGTAGTAGTAGTAGTAGTAGTAGTAGTAGTAGTAGTAGTAGTAGTAGTAGTAGTAGTAGTAGTAGTAGTAGTAGTAGTAGTAGTAGTAGTAGTAGTAGTAGTAGTAGTAGTAGTAGTAGTAGTAGTAGTAGTAGTAGTATGCTATTGATGCTATGAGTTGTCTTCTTCGTATCATTCGTCGTATTACTGCTCTTCCGAAACATCTTCTGAATCATAGTAGTACGAGTGTTGCTCGTCCTCTTCGTCCCACTAGCATTATTATTCGTAATAGCATTAATATTATAGTACTGATCGTCTTGCCTTACTCTTCGTCGCATGCGTATTCGTATTATCATGTGTGGTTGTATTCCTCTTATGCTCAGTACTACCATCTGGATTAGTAGTGTTCGTCTTCTTCCTGTTACTAGTAGTATTAGTAATAGTATTAGTTGTATCAGTTGCATTGGTATGCTTGTTATTAGTACTATTAGTTGTATTACTCTGCTTCGTCTTATCATCACTATTAGCATTATGACTCGTTTTACTATTATTATGGTTGTTCATAATGTGATTCTTATAGTGTGAACAGTATGCCTATTGTTGTTTCTAAAAATTCGTCGTAGTAGTATGTATCTTATGGCTACCCGTATTCTTCTTAGAAGTACGATTGTTAGTGCTAACCGTACAATTAGTAGTACTAGTCGGGGTGTTATGATCAGCTTCATGACTATTAGTAGTCTGGTTATTCTTATGATTCTTCGTAGACATATTACTACTCGTACGAATAATATGGTTGCTTGATGGTGTTACTACGTTCTTTGAAGTATGTTTTTTATTCACGTTACCAGTATCAATAGTATTGCTATTATAATTACTCTTGCCACTACTATCATTATTGTTAAGGTGATTATTAAGATGCCTTGCTTCTCCTCTTTCTCCTCCTCCTCCTCCTCCTCCGCCTCCGCCTCCTCCATTTCGTCTTCTTCCTCCTCCTCCTCCTCCTCTTCCTCCTCCTCCTCCTCCTCCTCCAGGTTTCCTGAGTAGAGCGTTCTCGACCTAGTCGTTATATCCAGAACTCCTCCTCCTCATCCTCCTCCTCCTCCTCCTCCTCCGCCTTCTCCTCCTCCTCCTCCTCCTCCTCTTCATCCTCCCACTCCTGTTCCTCTTCTTCCTCCTCCTCCTCCTCCTCCTCCTCCGCCTCCTCCTCCTCCATTCCTTTCCCTCATACATAACTTCCCCCTGCCGCACCCTCAGGCCGGTGTTTAGGGCGGGCCACGCATTTCGCCTGTGACGTCCTCGCCACTCATGGCCCTGAAGCTTACAAATTGGCGACAGCGTCACAGATGGGGGGCGGGTCGTTTACAAAATGTGACTCTCGTCTTAGCAAGGCACACATTCGATTGAAAATAATCTGAGGATTTCACTGATTGAAGACGGGTGGTCTTCAAAATGTGGCCCTCGCTTTAGCGCGGCGTCCATTCGTTTTAAAAATTTGCAAGAGCTTCACGGATTGAGGGCGGGTGGTTTTGAAAGTGTGGCTCTCGCCTTAGCGCGGCGCACATTCGTTTTGAAAATGTCCTAGAGTTTCACGGGTTGGGAGCGGCTCCTTCTCAAAATGTGGTTGTCGCACGGATTGAAGGCGGTTCCGATTCAAAATGTGGCTCTCGCCTCATCGCCGCGCACATTATTTTTACACAATCTTCAAGGGTTCCATGGGTTCCCATCATCAATGTACCAGCAACTGTGGTTTGGAAAGGTTCACGACCATGTGGGTGCAGTAGTTGCTTTGGCCCTCCGTCTTGTACTACTACTACTACTACTACTACTACTACTACTACTACTACCACTACTACTACTACTACTACTACTACTACTACTACTACTACTACTACTACTACTACTACTACTACTACTACTACTACTACTACTACTACTACTACTACTACTACTACTACTACTACTACTACTACTACTACTACTACTACTACTACGACTACTACTACTACTACTACTACTACTACTACTACTACTACTACTACTACTACTACTACTACTACTACTACTACTACTACTACTACTACTACTACTACTACTACTACTACTACTACTACTACTACTACTACTACTACTACTACTACTACTACTAACTACTACTGCTACTAACTACTACTACTACTACTACTACACTACTACTACTACTACTACGACTACTAATACTACTACTACACTTATTACTACACTACTAACTACTACTACTACGACTACTACTACTACTACGACTACTACTACTACTACTACTACTACTACTACTACTACTACTACTACTACTACTACTACTACTACTACTACTACTACTACTACCGACTACTACTACTACTACTACTACTACTACTACTACTACTACTACTACTACTACTACTACGACTACTACTACTACTACTACTACTACTACTACTACTACTACTACTACTACTACTACTACTACTACTACTACTACTACTACTACTACTACTACTACTACTACTGCTGCTGTTACTACTACGACTACGACTACGACTACGATTACTACTACTACTACTACTACTACTACTACTACTACTACTACTACTACTACTACTACTACTACTACTACTACTACTACTACTACTACTACTACTACTACTACTACTATTACTACTACTACTACACTACTACTACTACTACTACTACTACTACTACTACTACTACTACTACTACTACTACTACTACTACTGCGACGACTATTATTATTACTACTACTACTACTACGACTACTACTACGACTACCCATACTAGCACAACTACTGCTACTATTACTAACATTACTAATACTACGAATAATATGAGTACGAGTACTAGTATGCTCCTCCTCCTCCTCTTCCTCCTCCTGCTCCTCCTCCTGCTCCTCTTCCTCCTCCTCCTCCTCCTCCTGCTCTTCCTCCTCCTCCTCCTGCTCCTCCTCGTCCTCCTCCTCCTCAGAATGTGCGGACCCTGATGGGCGGCGCGGATGGCGGACCCTACCGGGCGAGTCGGGCGGGCAGGGCGGGTGGACGCTAACGGATGGGTCTGGCGGTTGGGGCATTGAGATGGGGTGGCGGACTCCACAGCGGGCACGCGCGCCACTACAGCGCGAGTCCGGCCGGCACTAATTGCACGGCAGCCTGAGGCAAGCACGACATCTAACTGAACGATAAGATTGTCCAGAGCGAGGGCGCGATTCCTGAGTGTCGAAAGCGCGACGCCCAAGTAAATTGGAAGGAAATCTCAGGCGAGAATGCGATTCATAGGCAAATCGCAAGGAACTCCCGAACGGAAGCGGAATCCTGAATCAATTGCAAAGAGGTATCGAGCTGGAGACGTTGTTTGAAATGGGGTCGAAAAACAATCCGTCGCGCAGGAATTATCCTCCCCAAGAGGGAGGTTCAAATGGAAAAAACACAAGGAGAACAAGCATCAACGACAGCATAACCATCGTCATCATCATAATCATCAGCATAATCTGCATCATCGTCATCATCATCATCATCGCCGTCATCGCCAAAATCATCGTGAACCTCACTCATCATGGTCAACATCCTCATCATCACCACAACCCACCCACGACAACCATCATCACCACAACCGAAGAGGGAGAGGACGGTGATGAAGATCATCAGGAGAAGACAAGGCGGAGGAGGGGAAGAAATTGAATAATGTTGGTGATGATGGTGATGGAGATGATAATGGTGATGACGATGGCATTGTTGCTTGTGGTGACCACGAATTTGATAATGTTGATGATGGTGGTGGTGATGGCGGAGATGGTTATGGTGATGATGGTGGTGGTGGTGATAGCGAGAATGATGGTGATGATGATCATGGGTGGTGATGATGAAGATGATGGTGATGGTGGCGATGATCAAGACGATGGTGCTGAGATTTCCCCAGCGGACCGATTGCGATGAGCGAGGTGACAATCGATGGAACTGCAGCGATGATGCCCAGAGGCTACGATAAACAGGTCGGGCACTGGGCGCCACCAGCGCCAAACTGTCTCAAAGGACGGGCGCCAAGGAAACAGCAGGCAACACACGAAAGGCAGGAAGGAAGGGGAGGCGACCATACGCGATCGGGCCGAACAAGCGCGCCACCCGAGAGAGTCAGAGAGCCACCATGAGAGCGGCGGCAGGAAGGGCTGGGCCAGCCGTCGCGGCGGGCGCACTGGCTTCGCTCAGCACTGCCGGCCCCGCGCGCCCTGCCGCCAGCAATCACCGCGGGCCGACTCACCTCGATGTCGACTACCGAACGCTCGGCCCCTGACGGAGCGCAGATTCCACGGGCGGGCGCGCGGCGCGGCATCTGACGCGTCGCTCGGAGCGCGCTGGCCCTCGGCACGCATCCACCAGCGGGGCCGAAAACATGCCCGATCCACTTGCCGGCCGCCGGCGCAGGAACGCCAACCCTGCGAACGCATTCATTGACGGGCGCGCGCAGCGGAGGGCGCGCCGGCACCTCGCTGGCTTTCGCGCGCAACGACTGCGCGCCAGCAGGGGCGCTCCGGCGCCCCGCCGACCGCGCGCAGCGGGCTTCACGTCCGCGGCGCGCCGCCGCCGGGACCGAAAACAACCCGATCCACACGCCGGCCGCCGCCGCGGGCCGAAAGGCAAAGCGGCCCCCGGGCCGCCGCCCCGGGCCGGTCGGTTCGGGCGAATGCCCCTGGGCCCACCATACACGCCGCCGCGCGCCGAAAAGGCCGCCGCCGCAGAGTGGCGCGGGCTGGCGGGTCGAAACTTCCGCGGGCCCCCCCCCCCGACGCGGCCCGCGGCGCGGCGCGCGAGACGGACTGCTCTCGGGCGGCGCCCACTTAGGCCAACACCCCAAACGCGCCCCCCTGGCCAGCGCCCACCCCGGGAGCACGACTCCTGTTCGGGCACTCGACGACGCAGGCTGGCCCGCCCCCCGAAGGCGGCGCGACGGCCGCCTGCCATGTGCCGCGCAAGCCGTTGCACGCTGACTACCGCCGACGCGCCTGCCCCGCCTTGCGCGGGCTTCCCCTGCCGGGGGGCGCGCTCGCCGCAGCCACCCAGGCCCGGGGCCCCCAGCGGAGGGGCGGGGCGCCCAGGGAGGGGGGGGGAGACACACACACCCCACGCACTGGTTTGCGGCGAACGACCCCCCTGGACACGTCCCCCAGCACCACTGAAATGCTCGCCTCGCCGCGCGCCGAGCCAAGCGCGGCGCGCGGCGGCCGCTCCAGCGAGCCCGCCGCGGGCTGCGCCTGCTAGCGGCGAAGACCAGCGGGCCGCGACAGCGCGGCCAGGCTCGCGCGCGCCACGCCCAGGGCGAGCTTCCGCAGCGGCGGACCCGCTCGCTTACGCCGTCGATCGGGGCAGCGCATTAACCGACGAGGACGCCGCTCGCGCTTAGCATCGCGGCCCCAGAGGCGGGCATGCCCTGCGACCACTCGACGGTCGCGGCACCTCGGCCGCTCACGCCTCTGAAGTCGCAGGCCGCGTTGGACCGCGAGGCCCCCGGCGGGGCGCGAGGCGGGGAGCCCCAGCGCAGGGCCGCGGCGGCGGCGCCACGGGCGCTGGCGCGCGGCTGCGCTGCGGCACAGAGGAATCGCAGCAGCTCGGCGTTATGCCGCGTCGCGGCTGCCACGACGCCGGCACGTCTGCTGCGCGGCCATCCGCTTATCATTCGCGCCGAACTGGAGCCCAGCAGCGCAGCGAGGGTTGCTGCGTCCACTGAGCCCAAGGGCACCCAGTCCTCCTCGGCTGCCGCCACGGCCGCGGCCCGGGCCCTAGCGCCCATGCGGAACGATGCCGGGAAGCGCAGCTCTGCCGCGCTGAGATTGCACCGCAGGGCCAGGGCCGCTGCTTCGGCCTCCGCTGCTAGCCCTGAAGGCCGGGAGAAGGCGCCCGCGCGGTTGCTCTCGGACGCGACCCACTCGACCCACAGCCCAACGCCGAAGGCATCCAGCAGAAGCCAGATCGCCCCGACGATCGCATTGCTGCGGTCGTCATTGGCTGCGCCGCTGGGGATGTTCTCCAACGCGGGCGCGTTGCCCTCGAACAGGAACAGGCGAACTCCGAGGAGCTCGTCGGGGCAGGTGAGGAGCAGGATCAGCACGGCAAGCAGCTCGGACTGGGCGCTGCGCTGCTTCGGGCCGATCTTGAGCAGCTCTGCGCACAGACGTTGCAGCATGCGCGCCGAAAAGCTGCGGCCGCTGCACCGCGAGGACAGCATCGCGCCCCCGAGGGCACAGACGACGGCGCCCATGTCCCAGGATCCGTCGAACCACCCGACGACGACGGGCCACCAGTCGCCGCGCACGCGCCCGCGGTAGATCGGGCAGCGCAGCAGCGCCTTCCACCACGACAGCGCATCGGGGAGGCGTTCGGACGGGCCGCCCCTGTGCGTGGACACTTTGGAAACGCACGCGCGGCATATGCGGCCAACCATTGCCACGGTCGAAAAAGCCCATCTGCCGAGCCTTGCCGCGTCGCGCCTACTGAGGCGTCGCGCGCAGAATGCGGCATCTACGTCCGCGGCCGGGTCGTCGCGCTTCTCGGCGGCGAGGCGAAGGCCCGCCCAGCGCCCAGTGGAGACAACGTCCAACCCGAGGACCCAGCAACAGCTAAAGCAAAAGTGGCGATGCTGATGGGGATTGGGATGCGCTAGAGGGCGAGGACGAGGACGAGGATAAGGCCGAGGATGAGGACTCAAAAGAGGATGACGACGAGGATGAGGATGAGGATGAGGATGAGGATGAGGATGAGGAAGAAGATGAGGACGAGGATGAGGATGAGGGTGAGGATGAGGGTGAGGATGATGATGAAGACGAGGATGAGGATGAGGACGAAGATGACGACGCGGACGAGGATGACGGTGATGGTCATGGCGGTGATAATGATGATGATACCGATGACGATTACGACGATGATGATGGTGGCAATGCTGCTCACAATAACAAATGATTACAATGATGGTGATGATGATGATGATGATGATGATGATGATGATGATGATGATGATGATGATGATGATGATGGTGATGGTGATGATGATGATGATGATGGTGATGATAACGACGATAAGAAGTACGGTGCCAATGACGATAATAAGGATGACCATGATGACGAGGAGGAAAAAGAGGATTATGATGACGGTCATATTGATGGTATTGATGATGAAGATGATGATGGTAGTGTTCGTTACGATGATGATGGGAAAGGTGCTGCTGATGACAATGGTAATGAGGACGGTGAAAACGACGATGCTGACAATACTAAACTATAACGAAAACAATGACGATAAAGAAGAAGATGACGATAATGATCATGATGGTATCATCATCATCATCATCATCATCATCATCATCATCATCATCATCATCATCATCATCATCATCATCATCATCATCATCATCATCAGCATCATATCGTCATCATCAGCAGCATCAGCATCATCATCAAAATCATCATCATCACCACCACCACCCTCAACCACCACCGCTGACTCCGGCCACAGGGGCTCACCGCTCCAGCCAGCACTCCACCATTTTGCCGAGCCCAACAGCCGGCGGCTGTCCTGCCGCACAAAGGCCGCAGAAAGCTGGCGGCCAGACTGGAGCGCCGGGCCAACGGCACCGAGGCCGAAAAGCCGGAGGCCAGAGGCCGATGGCCTCGGCCAACCTACGAGGCTGTATTCCGTCAGGGCATGCACGACGCGCCACGCGAGGATCAGCAGGAGCTGGAAGAGGAAGAGGGGGAGGAGGAGGCGGAGGAGGCGGAGGAGGAGGGGAAAAGGAGAAAAGGAGGAGGAGGAGGAGGACGACGACGACGACGACGAGGACGAGGAGGAGGAGGAGGAAAGGGAGGAGGAGGAGGAGGAAGGGGAGGAAGAGGAGGAGGAGGGGAGGAATTTGAAGTCCGCCATTCGGCCTATTCTTTCTTTTCTCTTCGCCTCCGGGTTGTTTTTGCCCCTCCCCGCGGTGCTTCTGGGTGGGAGGGGCTCGAGGGCCACAGCCCTTCGGAAAACTGACGGTCCAAAGCTCAAAGCTCGAAGGAGGAGAATTCGGGAGAATTCGGCGACGAAGAATTGAGAAACGCAAGCTGGGACGTGGTGCCACGGACCCCGTGTGTGGCACATGCTTGCCTCTGGAGAGACATGAAATCAACCGCCTACCGCTCGTGGTCGGGGGGTACAGCCACAGCAGGCAGAGGTCTCGAGCAGGATGAGAAGGACCACGAGGACAATGACAAGGAGGAGAAGGAGGAGGAGGAGGAGGAGGAGGAGGAGATGCGGGGAAGAAGCGGGCAGAAGGAGAGAGGAGCAGGTGCACAGGCCTCCACGTGGCCGCTCCTCGGACAACACGTTCAACGGGGACTGGGCGGGTAGATGTAGGAGTGGTGTGTGTAGTGGTTGTGTGTAGTGTGCATAGTGTTTCTATCCACGGTCTTCCATTGTAAAGCTATGGACGTGGCTAACCCCAACCCCTTTAGGGGTGCCCCCACTGGCGCTGCTGGGGGAGAAGATCTGGTGGGTGCGCTTCGTGGTGCCTCTGGGTGGGCGTCGTACGGGTCTTCTTCCGTGGTCTCGGCTTGGATTGGGGGCGGGAGTGCACAACCCCTCCGGGGCGAATCGACGGCGGGGGCGGTTGGGTCCTCGGACCTTTCCCCTGCCTCGCGCTCCGAGAGGGCAGGCGGCTGCGCCTCTGGCCCCGGCGAGTCGCACAGGGCGCCTTCGGACACGCGTCGTCGGATGGAGCTCCAACAGGGCCCTCAGAACACGGACCGGCCGACCAGGTGTCAGAGACGATTGGTGCGCATCAGGAGATGGAAGACGGTTCAGAAGGCGAGGAAGTCTCGAGCGAAACGGTGTCGTGCTTTCTATCGCTTGTCTCTGTTGAGGAAGTCTCGAGCGAAACGCGTGCGTAAAGGCTCGGAGGAGATCTTCCTCCGGGGAGGAACCTGGAACACGCGCAAACTTGGATCGAGTCGTGGGTATGAGCCATCGCAACTCAAGCTTGAGTGCTTTTTGCAACTGATGGAAGCTCGTAGGTGGGAGTTTGGCATGTTCACGGACGTCAATTTTTATCAGAATGGCGTCCGGGAGTATGATGTTGGGACAGAGGTATGGACATTTGTCATTCGGGGCAAAGTGTGTGTGGTGCTGGATCAACGCCTTACGGCATTATGGAGGGAGGGGGGATCGAGGGTAGTCGTTAGGGGGAAGTGGGATAGGAAGGGGGTGCGGGTCATGGGGGTTGTGTTGCCCCAGGAGGGCCAACGTCGTGGACTTTCCTTGGTTGCTTGTTACGCCCCCGTCTCGGGCACCGCCAATGAGGAAACCAGAGACGCCTTCAACGAGGAATTGCGGCACGTGGAATCACGTGTGCGAGCGCACGACAATTTACTCATCGTTGGAGGGGACTTCAATGCTGAAGTTGGGCGCCCGGGAGGAGGGGGGGAGGAGGAGGAGGAGGAGGATTTGTCTCAAGCTATTGGGTCCCACGGCACGGCCCGCCGGAGTGCGACCGGCTCCGACCTGCTCTCCCTATGCTCGTCGGTGCCGCTCTTTGTGCTGAGCACGGCGTATGCGCAACGAGAACCAGCCACTTGGTGGCACCCGCGTTTCAGGACGGGGCACCAACTTGACCATGTTCTGGTCCGGCCGCGCGATCGTCGTCACTTCACGGATTGCAAGTCCCTGCACTTTGGTGCTGAGGGGGGGACCGCGTCGCTGCAGCAAAGACCATCGCGAAGACGACGCAGACGGCGCAACCGGGCCGCGGCACCGACAGTCAGGGAGGACGGGGTCATCGCGTGGGCGTCGTACACCGACCACGACCCGGTCGAGGTGGGGGTGCGCCTGCAGGGGCGCTGGCCGGCCCCGCGCCGGGCCCCCAATACTAGGCCCCCCACCCCCAACTACGCGGGCCTGCTGGGACCATCCGAAAGTGCTCAGACAAAAAGAGACCATTTTGCAGCCAGGATGACGCAGATATTGAGGAATTTAGAGACGCAGGCTGACTGGAAGGAAATCTGCCGGGTCGCAAGGGAGGTGGGGCTTGAGGTCCTCGGTCCACGGGAGCGGCGACACCAAATCCCTTGGCTGCAGGGGCATGAGTCGGAGAAGAAAGCGCTGGACGCCGCGGTGTCTGAGGCGGTTTCCGCGTGGAGAAGTGCACCGGAAGGAGAACGGGAAAGGACACTTGTGGCCAAGCGCAAGGCGAACCGTGACCGTCGGAGGCAGCTCCGGCAGTGGGAGCGGGCGTACTGGAAAGGTGTCGGCGAACGGGCCTCCGCTGCCTCCCATAGCGGGGATCAGGGTGAGTTGATTCGGCTCTTCCGTGACTTGCGCCTCCGGCGAGGCGACCGAGGGGACTCTGGCCGCTGGACAGCGGAGCGGGCGGAGCATGAGAGGGAGCTTTGGAGAGCTCACTTTGAAGCTATTTCGGGGGATGTGGGGTTAGTGGCAGAGCACGTATGGCGATCGGTACAGGCAGTCCCCGTCTCGGCGGAGTGGCTTGACTCCTCTCCCACTGATATAGAACTCGATGCACGCGTGCGCAAAATGCAAACTGGCCGCCAGCCGGGAGATGACGGATTTGTGGCGGAGGCACTTAAATTCGGGGGCGCGGAGTTGCGCAGCCGAGTCTTTGAGATCGTCCGCACTATGTGGACTAGGGCAGTCCAGGCAGACCCTGGGGAGGAGGGCACAACGTGGCCGGAAGAATGGCAAGTGGGCCTTGTCGTCCCCCTGTGGAAAAACAAAGGCAATCGCAAAGACAAGAATACGTGGCGCGGGATAACCCTGCTGTCAGTCGGGTCCAAACTATTAGCTCGAATTGTGGCTTCTCGCCTCTCCCAATGGTCAGAAGGATTTATAGGGGAGGAGCAATCGGGATTCCGCCGGGGCAGAGGGACAGATGATGCGCTTCAAAATTCGCGCCGGTTAATTGAGGAAGCCGCGGCCTTGCGAGCGGGCGATATAGTGGTATTCACGTTTTTCGACATTGAAAACTTTTCAATGTCGAAAAACGTGAATACCACTATAGGGTATGCCTTTTCAAAAGGCATACCCTAGGGTGTGCCGCCCGGCGCTGTGGCGGCTGCTGGGTCACCGTGGATGCCCCCCGGGATTCTTGAACGTCTGCAGAGCCTTGCACGAGCATACGGGATACCGAGTGCGTGTGCTAGGTGGCCTCTCCTCCACATGGTTCCCCTTGCGGGGGCTCCGGGAGGGGTGCCCTTCGAGCCCCCCCTTGTTCAATATTTATCATGACGCGGTACTAAAGGATTTCCGAGGCCGGCGGAAACGGGCGGCTGAGGAGGCAGAAGCCACGCCGGGTGTACCTTGGACGTACCTGATTAATGGGCGGCTCGGGAAGAGCGCGCGGACTAGGGGGCAGGGACGAGGGGAGGGGGGCTGGGCGAATAGACAGAAGCACACGGTAATTGGAGACATAGGTTTCGCAGAAGATACGACGCTGGCTGGGTTCTTAGAGGAAATGCAGACCGCAGAGCCGTTACTGGAAAAAACAATGACCGATTGGGAAGAGAAGCGATGCAGGAAAAAAGGAGAGGCTTTTGGTGAGCGGCAAATGGAGGGCTCCTTATGATGTGCGGCGGCAGCACGAGGTTCAGTCCCTGCGCCACTTGGGGGGTATTCACCACGAGACGGGCCGTTGGGCGGCGGACACGACTAAAAGAGTGCAGGTTGGCAACACACTGGCGCGATCAATAGCGAAGGCCTGGGCGGTGGGCACGTCCCACGGTCGCGGCCGCGGAAGCGGCGTGTCGATTACGACGAGGTTGCACGTGATGCAAACGTGCATGGTTGCGGCCATCACTGCAGGGTGTCGTTCTCGCACATGGACTCGCCAGGATTTCGCGCGTCTACAGAGAGTGGTCAATTATGGTGTCCGCCGCTCGTTCGGAATGGACATACTTTCGATGCGGGAGCACCACATTTCGGATGCCGCCATGTACAAGGCCGCGCAATGGCGCACGGTGGAAGACACCATCACCCGCTTATCTCTCCAGTGGCTGGGACATGTTGCCCGCATGCCCGTGTGGCGGGTCCCGAAGCAGGTTTTATTTGGCTGGTTGGACGCCAGACGTGGCGGGGAGGACCACAGCAGCCCTCACGCCCAGACCGTTTTCCTTCGGAAGGGCATTCGCAGGATTGAGATCCACGAGATCGATTGGTTCCGCCGGGCTCAAAATAGGAAGGGCTGGAAGCGCAAAGTGGATGCAGCTTTTCCAGCGGGTGTCTCCAGCGATGAGCACAACCGCGCCCTCAACAAATGGACGCCGGGTCGGCCCCTCCCGTCGCCGCCCGCCAGGGCCGGGGCCCCCGGGGTCTCTCCCCCGCTTCCTCCTCCCCCTCCCCCTTTTCCTCCCCCTCCCCCGGCCCCTCCCTCTCCCCCTCTGGCGGACGACGACGAGTACTGCTGCCCGGTGTGCCGACGGGTGTTCGACAAGGGCAACCAGCTGCAGTACCACTACGATGAGGCACACTCGGTGCGGGATCCCCACCTGGTCACGAGCATCTCCCACCAGTGTCCGGATTGCAAGGAATACCTGGGATGTGATGTTCGGAGGCACAAGCCTTCCTGTCCGGCCAGGCTGGAGCTCCGGGACGCCCTCCAGACACAGGACGGGGTATACCTGCCAGTTGTCATGGGACCGCACGCACCGGAGCCGGCTGCTTGGTGGGTAGCGACCGACGGGTCGGGCAAGGACGGGGAGGCGGGCTGGGGGGTAGTGATCTGGCGGGTTACGGATCCGAGCCTTCCAGGTATGGTCCCGGACTACGTGCTTCATGCCCATGTTGTGAGTCGAGCGTGGGATCACCGATGGTTTGGAGCTAGGAGCCAAACTAATAATACGGCGGAATTATCGGCTATTGGCGAACTCATGAAGTGGCTCTTGGATGAAGCACCAGACGGAGGCCACGTACCCGTGCACATTCGGTATGATTCGGAATACGCAGCGAACATAGCGCGGGGGTTATGGGAGGTGAAATCAAACGAGGAGCTTGCGGACGCCGTACAAGAGCTCACAGCGCGGGTATTGGAGAGACGCAGTCTAACTTGGGAACATGTGTATGGGCACACCGGCGCCCATGACAACGAGCTGGCAGACAGGGCGGCGGATCTAGGTAGGCGCGGGTATGCTTCTCGCCAATCGGCCCGGTGGATGGCGACCCCTCCTGAGGTGGCCGAGTTGCAATGGAACGAGGTGGATTATTGCAAGAAATGCGGCATAAAGGTGCTTAGCAAGGATCTGTACGGGCACATCACGAGGTGCACGGTAGCGGGTTATGCCATACCGGCCGGAATGGCGAAATGTCGTAAGTGCCTCACATATGTAAAAGAGGGGTGTCGCAAGGCACACGAATCCAAATGCAGGGGGAGTGACATTCTGAACCGGACATGCTCGAAGTGTGGCTTAGTCTACCCACCGCCTCCCCCAGGAATGCTGTGTCGCCCTTTAGGTAACCACGAGAAATGGTGTCGTGGGGACGCTGCAGCGAAAGCAAAGGCCCAGGCCGTTGCGGTCGCGGCGGCGGCGGCACCGGCGCCGCCCCCGCCCCCCGGGCCAGGTGCAGCTAAAGCGAAGGCGAAAGCCAAGCCGAAACCGAAACCGCACGTGGGGGCCAAGAGAAAGGCGGGCCCGCCGGTCAAGGCCGCCCCGGCCAAGGCTGTTACGGCCAGGGTTGCAGGTAAGGCGCGCGGGGCGAACGCCCAGGCCAAGGCGGCGATTCGTCTCGCTGGTATTGCCCGGAGACGCCCAGCGGGAGCCGGATAATCAGATCTTGTTTCGTGTAGGAAATAGCGGTCTAGGGGGGGTGGGAGGGCGGGTGGGGGGTGGCGGGCGGTCATAAACCTTACCACAATGTGCTTGCTATTTGGGCTTTCACAACCTGCAGCTGCCGGCAGCGCCCACGAGGCGATCTGTCACGAGCTGATGCCGGGCACGTCCCGATGCATCGGGGGCGGCCAGGACAGGGCTTGCCCTGTTCATTGTTGTGCTAAAGTGAGTCACGAACTCACTTCCGGCCGCCCCCAGGCCCCACTGCAGGGGGGCAGGTGTATAGGTCCAATGGCCGCCGGCCGCCTCCTCGCCTTGCCCCCCCTTGCTGTCGCTCGGCTGCGATTCTTCCCCCCTCGACTCCCTCGTGTTGTTGCCGGCGTGCGTTTGCTTGCCTTTTTCTTTTCTTACTCCCTTTGACGTGACGTATACTGTTTCTTGTGCGCAGCTAAGAAAAAAAGGAGGAAGGCCCCCCCCTCCCCCTCCCCTCCCCCCGCCCCCGCTCGAGCCATGATGTGTGCAGTCACGTGAATTGTTGCTCGCCGCCCCGACCAGCTGCTCAAGGCCCCCGCCCGGCGGAACCGGCTCTCGCCGGAAGGGTCATGACCGCCCTCCTCCTGCGGTGCCCCTGGTTCGGCGGCGCTGCCGTGGTCGTCGTCGATGTCGTCGTCGTGGTCGTCGTCGTCGTCGTGGGTGTTGTCGTGGTCGTCGTCGTCGTCGTCGTCGTGGTCGTCTGGGCGGCGAGGTCGGCCGGGGGCGGGCGCGGGCGGGGGTGGGTGCCCGTCCGGCGGCAGCCTCTCCCTGCTTGATCGTGTGTCGGTGAGGGGTGTGACAGAGAAATGGCAGCTGAGCGCCGCGCAGCCACGGAGCGCCGCATTGCGGCGTTGGAGGAGGGTCAGAGCCGTCACACCGAGCAGATCTTCCGCCTTCGGAACGAGGTCAGCCGAGTGCTGAAAAGCACGAGTGTGGTGCTAGAGGGATTCCCCTCGGTGGACTCGGTGTGGGAGGCGCACGGGAACCAGGGAGAGTACCGTGAGTTGCGCAACCTGACGCCGGAGGCTGTTGGCCGGGACCTGGGGGCTCACCTGGGGCTGAGCTGGCCCTTGCCGGACCGAGCGTCGGACCAGCCCGGGTCCACCCAGCAGGCGGTTCGCTTCCTCTGTGAGGAATTGAGCAAGCCAGGGGTGCTTCAGAAGGTCATTGAGCAGTATCGGTGGGACTACGACCGCGGCACCAAGGTGCGGATTCCGAACGTGTTCAAACTGAAGGTTAAGTTCGGTGCCTCCTCGCTGGGCATGGAACAGATAATTGACGGCTTAGACCACCCGTTGCGCCGCGCTTCGGGTCTCTCCGTCGCCGGCCAGCCTACGCTTCAGGAAGGGGCCGCCCAGCCGCCGAGGCGGCTCCTCTACAACGAGAGGACCGAGGAAGAGCGCCAGTGGAAGGGCGGCGGCAAGGGGCAGGCCCAGGGGCAGGCCAAAGGCGCAAAGGGCGGCAAGGGCGGCAAGGGAACCCAGGGGGTGCTTCAGGGCCGAGGTGGCGGCGGCGGCAAAGGCAAGGGCAAGGGCAAGAAGGGGAAGAAAGGCAGGGCGGCCGCCAAGGCAGCTGCGGCACCTGGGGGGGCAGCCCCGGCGGCGGGTGCAGCCCCGGCGGCGGGTGTAGCGCCCGGGGCAGCGGGCGGAGCGGGCGCGGGCGGGGCGGGTGGAGCAGGCGGCGGGGCCGCCGCGGCCGGCAACGCCGGCGACGCGATGGCTGACTAAGGGGTCACCCCACAGGCCCGTCCCCGGATACAGGGCCCGACGGGGGCGGGTAGTCGAGCCATGGGCCGTGCATGGAGCCATGAATTCGCAGGACAGATCGTGCTTTCTTGTTCTTGTTGTGCCCACCCTTGTGTGATCTGCACGGAGTCTCCTATTGTTCGGTGTGATCGAGTGTGTGTGAGTGTGGGCAGGGAAGGGCGGGTGGGTGGTGGGAGGACGGAGGAATGGTGGTGTTGTCCCATTCTGTGCACATCCCAATTGCGAGGGCGGGAGAGCCCTCTGGAAGGGTCCTCTGGGCCAGTCGTGGCGGTGCTGGACCCTCGACTGCTCTCCCCCCGCTCTGCCACCCAGTCCGCAGGGGCACCCCCCTTCCAATCGCCATTGGGCTTCCCGACTCTGTCCAGGTTCCGCCCCGATCCCCCTGCCCTTTTCCCCTTTGCCCTTCTCCCTTCTCCCCCCTCCCCCTCTTTCCCCCCCCTCCCTCCCTCCCTTTCTTCCCCCCTCTTCTCTCTCCCCTCTCCCTGCCCCTCTTCTCCGTCCCCCTCCCTCCCCTCTTCCTCCGAGCCCAGGTGCTTTCTGGACGGCGCCCTATCCTCGCCTTCCGTCGTCGTCCTCTCCTCCCACCCCCCATCAGGATTTTTTAAAGGTCGACCGGCCGTCCCTGGGCCACATCGTGGCCGCACTCAGGGACACGGTGACGGTGACGGTGACGGTGAAGGAGAGAGGAGGGAGGTGGACGACGGAGGGAAAGGGAAAGGGAGAGGAAGGAAACGGCAGAAGCGCAGGGGGGAAGGACAGATGGTGGGCGTGCGACAAGAGAGGGCGGACAGAGAGAAAAAGGGGAGAAACAAAAAGGGGGAAGAGGGGAGGAAGGCCGCGCCGCCAAGCAACCAGGCGAGCCGTGTCGGGCCTTGGGACTTGCGGTTTTCAGTCGCAGTTCCTCCTCGCTGTCCTTCCTCCTTTCCCTCCCCCTGATGATCCTCCTCCTTTCCCTCCCCCTGATGATCCTCCTCCTTTTCCTCCTCCTCCTCCGCCTCCCCCTCCTCATCTTCTTCGTATTCCTTTTTTGTTAATACTATGTTTCCCATTTGAAACATGTTAAATGAATGTTGTTGCTCGTTCGTAATACTGTTATGTATGGTGGGACCCGTGTATCACTAGTATCCACCATATTATTGATATTGTTGTCCGTATTATCCGTATTATTCTTATTCGAATTACTGTTCACTGTCATTAGGTTTCGTCTTACCATGATTCGTATTCATAGTGTTGTTCGTAGTACTTGGCTTCGTATATTTCTCATCCATAAGCTTAAGATGTGTAGTATATGGTGTACAAGTATTGCTATTACGCGTGACAGTACTATGTTTGCTATGAATTGCATTCGTATTACCAAAATTATGATCAGTAACATCAGGTTTGTCTTTAGTAGTAGTAGTAGTAGTAGTAGTAGTAGTAGTAGTAGTAGTAGTAGTAGTAGTAGTAGTAGTAGTAGTAGTAGTAGTAGTAGTAGTAGTAGTAGTAGTAGTATTCTCTTGGTATGATGATTGTTACTGCTCGTCTTCTTCGTATCATTCGCATTCGCCTTCTCAGTCTGGGTGTTTGTATTATTGCTGTTATTAAAGCTTCGATTCATATTACCATGTGCCTTCTTATAAAGGTATTACTACTATGTTTCCTCATCATCATCCTCTTCCTCCTCCTCTTCCTCCTCCTCTTCGTCTTCCTCCACTCCTCCTCCTCCTCTTCCTCATCATCCTCCTCTTCCTCCTCCTCACCATCATATTCATCATAGTCATCATCATCAGCAGCATCACCATCACCATCACCATCATCATCGGCAGCATCATCACCATCATCAAATTGATCATATTCCTCCTCCTTTTCCGCCAACTCCTCCTTTTGCTACTCCTGTTCCTGTTCCTGCTCCTGCGGTTGCTCACCATGATCACGTGGCTTTGCTAATTTTCCAACGCAAGACAGACCAACATGTCCGTGAACACTGAGGGGCCTGAGAGATCGGCCAACCACGACGCAAGAGATCGAGGGCACAGGAAGACAATTCAGGATCCCAAAATTCTTCTGAACCAGAAGGTGAAAAGGATAAGCCTTAGGATAGCCAAGACAGCTTGCGCCATCGTGTCAGCGGACCGACGGGTCAAGACGGCGGAGCTCCAATCTCCGCAGAAAACATTCCCGAGCAAGAACATCCACGCGGCTGTGCTCATATTCCACCACCCAACGGGGAACAACATATCCGCGAGCACTGGACGGTCCGAGAGCTCGGCCAGCCACGACGCCAAGAGATCGAGGGCACAGAAAGACAGCTCAGGACACCGAGTCCCAAAGCTTCGGCCTGGCCGGAGGCATAGGCGCAAAGCGCGCGCTGTTAAAGGGCGCCGGATAGCAGATCACAGACAGGGTCAACAAAAAACCAGGGGCACGGTTGCGCAGAAAGCGTTGAGAGCCCCCGCGGCGCTCTTTCCCCCAAGCGGCCCAAGCTTCTCACCGGCGGCCGAACAGCGGCCACGGCTCACGCAACATCTCTGGGTCCTGCTTAACTCGCGGCAGCGGAAGGCCAGCAATGACGCGCTGCTTCTGCCAAGGCGCGCCGCATGAGCAAAAACTGGCGACGAAGAACTTCGCCTCCATCCGTTTCAACGCCTTGCACGGTCTAATCAGCCAGATTCCGGAAGTCATCGGGTTCTCAATGATGACTCAAACATTGGCCGGGGCGCATGGGCGAGCGAGGGCCGCCGAGACCATCACCTGGGCCACTGGCGCCGCGGCTATCCAGGGCACGGGCAGCCTCGCCACGGACGGGCGGAGGCGGCCCCAAGCCTGGAACCCGCGGGGGGCGCGAGGAACGGACGCCCCCCCCTCGCCGCCGTCGGCGCGCATTGCTTGGACCAGCGCGGCCATCGCCTCGTCGGTCGTCTCCAGCGAGCCGACGACCACGCCCTGGCGGAGGCAGAACGAGTGGAGCCGTCGGAGAGCCCCGAGATACCTCGGCCAAGAGGCGGGCCTCACAGCCGCCAGCGCCAGATGGCCGGCAAACCCCGCGCCGAAGGAGCGCGCGATCTCCTGAGCGTCGCTCAAGAGCTCGGGCGATAAGGGAGGCGACCTGGTCTGACGCGCATGCGCTCTGGACGGAGCAGGGCGCATCCGGGTCGCGCGGGCGAGCACCCCCACCCCACCCCCCCAGAGGCGCGACCCACCGCCCGCCGCAGCGAGCCCCAACGGAGGCCAGCGACGCCGCACCTGCACATCGGCCGCGAGTGAGACACAAGAAGGCGCCTGCGGAGTTCCAGAAGGCCCGGCGAGGAAGACCCCCCTTCTCCGAAACCGAAGTAGGCAAAATATATCACCCCCAAGACGCAGGGGCGGAACTGGTGCCCTCGGGCTGCCACAGATCCCCTGCCTTCTAATGCCGCGATGTCCTCGGCCCCCAGAAAAAGAAGGGCGAAATCGAGCTACCGATCCACGGGGCCCAGGAGTCCCTGGGGGATCTCTCTCAACGAAGGCGGGGTCATCGCCCAGCACCTCAGGGGCCCCCTCGGCGCCAATGTGCATCGCGGCTTCGATGCCGACGAAAACGCGGGCACCTCCTAGCGAGCTTTCGCAAGCGCGGACGCCAGAGAGGACTGCCTTGCACCTGGACTTCTCCCTGCAGCCCCCCAACGATCCAATCCAGTCAGGCAAGCATCCGCGGAGCTCATCCTGAGGCACCACGGCCAGTCGAGCCGAGCCTGGCAAAACGGCGGCAGCGCTACGAACCATCGGATCTCCCTGCACGCGGACCACCAGACACGGCCTCGGCAATCAGCGCGAGCCGCAATAAAGGAAAAGACGCGATGGAAGACGTCGAAACGGGCAAAGGCGAACACGGCGCCCCGCGCGCCGCTCCAAGATTTTGCCGCTAACGCGGGGGCGCCAGAGAAGCCGCAAGCTCGCTGCTCGCGGCCCGCGGGGGCGACGAACCCCCCGCGGCGCAGAGCCTTCTAGCCCAGCGCGACGACGTCGACCGAGGACCCGAAGATCTCGTGCACCACGAAGCCGACGCGGCGGAAGCGATCGACGAACTCGCCCCTGATGGCGCCCGCTTCGCTGGAGTCGGACCCCAATTTGGCGCCGTCGGCGCTGGCCGCCAGGGCGGGCTTGCAGCGCGCCACGGAGGGCGCGAGGCGAACATCGCACAGGACCCGCTCAGCGGGGATGGCCCCACTGCTTAGAGCTCAGTGGTACACGACACGGCGGGCGACCCACCTCGCCCAGTTCCAGCCCATCGGCGCAACGGCGAGACAGGGAGACACGATCGCACCGTCGAGGAGGTCGGCGAGCGCAGCAGGCAGCACGCACCTCCCCCTTCAGCAGGGCCATGTCAAGGCCTAGGAGCGAGGAATACTCTGACAGCTCTGGGTGGACCGCCAGGTGGCAGAAGTAACTCGCAAGGTCCGCCTGCGCCTAGTAACTAGACCTCCTCGCCCTCGCACTCTGGGGCCGCCATCTTGCTGCCCGAAGACGCGTTTAGCTCGGGGCACCTCGCGAACCTTGCGTCGACAGCCCTGCAATCCCAGAAGACGCGGAGATTGCCCGTCCTCTGGCGCACGAAGAAGGGCGTGATCAAATCCTCTGGGTCGGCGGTGCAGCGAAGCACTCTGGCACCATCAAGCCGAGATACGAAGGCTGCATACTCGTGAACGTCGTCCGCCAGGGCCACATCCGCAGATGGAACACCTGGGGTTCGCTCCCACATCGTGGGCCGATATTATCTTCGGAAAGCATCACCCGCTGCTCGAGCTCCCGCAGACACTGCGCACCGTCGGGGTCGAGAACGTCGAGCGCGGCGTGGGGATGCCCCAAGGCCTCCGGCACTGCGATCAACGTGGCGTCGTAGCGGGCAAAGGCACCAGGTGCCTCTCCACCGTCGTAGCAGAGGCCAGAGCCGAGAAGTTCGCGGGCGGCTTCTCGTCCCGCCGCCGTCGTGGCGCGGCGGCGACGCGGGCCGCCGCCGCGCCATCTTCGCCCCTGCCACCCTTGCGGCCCTTGCCCCTCGAGCACACCACCGCCTCCCCCGTCGCCTTGGGAGCCTCCTTCGCGATCGCCGGCTCCTGCTTGAGCTGGTCAGCCACGTGCGCCGACGAATTCGGGGCGATGGCCGCTCCTCCGGCCCGTCGACTCCACCCCGTGAACTTGTCGGCCGGGCTGCAATCGGGCTGGTGCCCCCTCGATGAGCGGGAGGCGGCGGGCCAGGAGCTCCTGGCAGACAAGGGACGGGCAATTGAGCTGGCCGTGCATCATTGCAGAGCCGATGATGCGGCCGAGCGTCTCATGCTCGTAGACGCTCCTGTTGCCCGATGGCACTTTCGAGAGTCTTGCGGCGCTCGCCCTGAGCGCCCATCCTGACAGGCACGGTTCGGAAGTCCCCCTGCGCGAGCAGCGCCGCGTCAGCGGCCGTCAGCTGCCCAACCACGATGGACTGTCCCAAGGCCTGCACCACGGCACGGTCTCCGAGCATGACGGCGTCTGCGGGCAGTGCGTGGCACACGAGGTCGCCAACCTCATAGCCAGCTCGATCCTCCAGGACACGCCAGCTAAGCCCCGCGGGCGGAACCAGCACACACCCAGCGCCCACTCCATCGCCTGCGCCGGGGAGACCTGGAGGGATACCTAAAGCGGCGGCTGGCCCGCCACCACCCCCGATCGGCGCCGCTGCCGCGGAGAGGGGCGCCCGGGGCGGGGGCGGCAGCATGGGCAACCGCCGCCGGCACGGCGGCCGGCGCGGGGGCCACGGGCGCCGCACCGAAGTGGTTCACCAGCGGCAACGGCGCACACGGCACCCCCAGCGCAGGGGCACCCGTGGGGAGCCCCGACATGGCGCCCAGCACGTACACGGAGCACAGGATGAGCCCCAGCACCAGCGCCGCCGCGGTGATGGCAAGGGGCGAGGGGTACGCGCAGATGCACGTGGAGGCGGGCACCACCGGGCCGCTGAGGACTGGCGAGCACGCAGGACAAGGGGCGTTCGCTCCCCAATGCCAGGCCAGTGCTGATGCCGCGCGAGAACTCGAGCGCGGCAGCGCGGGCTAACTGCATCGCTGGAAAAACTTGAGCCATCGTGTTAGCGGACCGACGGATTAAGACGACGGAGCTCCAAGCTCCGCAGACAAAATTCCCGAGCAAGCACATCCAGCACCATCTTTCCATGTCCTGCTCTTCTGAGTGGCATCGCACCAGTCCTTTTGGCTGAGGTGGTCTGACGATATTGCCGTTCATATTCCAAAAACCCCCTTCCCTTCGGGGATGGGTATCCTCCCCCTCCCCTCCATGAGTTTTTGGGGGGCGGGCCGCGATCGGGCAGGGCGCCCAAGATGGCCCAAGATGGCCCCCAGCGGGCCCCCGATGCTCGAGTATGGTCTCCCAAAAAGGCTCAAGATAGCCGAACATGGTTCAAGAGAGCTTCCGACATACATTCAAGAGGCCCGACGAGGGCCACAAGACGGATCCAAGTGCTCTCGGAGCCCCCAAGGAGGCCAAAAGGAGCACCCTCAGGAACCTAAGGAAAATCAAGGATGTCTGCCTTCTCGCCTTTGCGCTTCCGATGCGTTGTTGAGGCCTCAAGATGGCCCCAAGATGACCATAGAGAGACCCAAGAAGGGCCTAAGAGGGGCCCAAGAGGCCCCAAAAACGGCGCCAAGAGGGCCTAACGTCGACCCAAGAGTGCCCCACGAGTTCCGCAAGAGAGGAAGGGGACGCAAATCGAGGACCTCCAAAAGAGGTCCTCCAGGGCCCCTAGGAGGGCCCCAAGAGTGCCCTAAGAGGGCCCCGAGAGAGCCCCAAGACCCCCCAAGAGAGCCGCAAGAGGACCCCAAGATCCCCCCAAAGAATCCCAATAGGGCTCCAAGAGGCTATTTTGAAGGCTCTGTCCTCATCATCGTTGTCCTCTTCCTTGTCGTCCTTGTCCTTGCCCTAATCATGTTCCTGTTTTGTTTGCTTTTCTTCCTCGTCGTGTGGTGGTCGTGTTCGTGCTCCTCCTCCTCCTTGTCCTCCTCCTCCTCCTCCTCCTCCTCCTCCTCCTCCTCCTTCTCCGAAGACGCCCTCCAAGGCCACCCCCTTGCTCCTGGAGCTCTCTGTTCACCCTGGTGACCCGCTTTGTTTCACTATGTGTGTCTCTTCGTTCCTCTTCCCGTGAGCTGTCGTGAACAAAATTTCTGCATGGGCTGTTGGGGATACGTGAACTGTACAGAACTTCTCGTTCTCCTCGTCCTCCATCCTCCTGCTTTGTCTCCCAATCGCACCTCCCCTCCCATACACCGCGTCGTCAGCTTTATCTTCCTAAGCACCACTGTCGTCGTCACATACTCGGCCAGCATAACACGCATCAGTTGAACCACCACAGTCAGAATCATCAGCAGCAGCAGCAGCAGCATCCTTGTCATCATCAGCAGCAGCAGCATCATCAGCAACAGCACATGTATCATCAACCTAACCATCACAAGCAACGTCATAGTCGCAATCGCAACTGAAATAATGACAGAAACGGGCATGGTAGAGATATGAATGGCACATTCCCCTAATGCTCATAATCCGTCCCCTCCGCGTCATATGTCATCATCTCCTACTTCGTCTGCCCTCATATTCTTCACTTGCACTCAGATGATCATCAACATCCCACTCCATCAAGCCTGGTCTCCTTCATCCTCTCCATCCTCGTGTTCGTGTCCCTCTTTGATCACCATCCTGCTCGTGACCCTGTTCATCTTCAACATCATGAAGCACAAATTTTCTATATTAACAAATCTAAAAAGGGGTTCACACTTACACAAATGTTACTGGGCTAGCGGGATGAGGGGGGCACAACACCGTGCAAATTCGCCGGCCCAACGGGCCAGAGGCGTGCTAAGATCTCCGGTAGCTGCTAAATAATACGTCTACTTCGCGCGCGCGGGGCGGCCCCTGGGGGTCCCCGGGCGAAAAGTACCCCAGGCGATCCCCGGCAGACTCGGGCCAGAGATGGTTTTCCTCCTGGGCGCCGCCCCCGTGGCCCTCCAGAGAGCCCCAAGAAGGGCCACGAGGCCGCCAAGAGCCCTCCAAGATGGTTCAAGAGTGCTCCGAGATGCCACACGATCGATCGGAGACGCCCAAGATGGCCCCCAGACGCCCCAAGAGGCCTCCAAGAGCACTCCCCAGAGGGCCCCAAGAGGCAAAATTCATTGCTCAGGCTTACGTTTGAAGCCAGACGACGACGTGCTGAAACACTCTTTCGCATCACTAGTGTCGCCACCGACCGGTTACAAGTGGGAAGATCTCAAAACGCGAGTCGTGAGAACGCCTGCTCGTGTGTGGCACGGCCACACGCACTGCTTAAGGCAAAACATGGGCGGTCGGGGGGGCGCCTTGAGCCCCAACGGTTGAGGCGGCCCACCCCACTCCTGCTCCGCAAAACACGCTAGGATAACTACAATTGCCCAGGCTTGCGTTTGAAACCAGACGACGACGTGCTGAAACACTCTTTTGCATCACTAGTGTCGCCACCGACCGGTTAGAAGCGGGAAGATCTCACAACGCGAGTCGTGAGAACGCCTGCTCGTGTGTGGCACGGCCACACGCACTGCCAACTACGCACCGTAAATCTGCCAACAATGCACGAGTGCACACTGGCCACGCCGAGATTTAACTGCTCAGATATGTATCGAAATTCTGAGCGGTCCGCGCAGCATAAATATCATAGAAACGTTTGGCCATGAATTTACACAGGGGCACGGGATCGGGCTCAGCGATTTTAGTCCAGAACACCCCATCCGCACGCTCACCGATCAACTGCTGGTGGGACAGGCCCGCGCGGGCACACACACACACACACACACGCGACGGCTGCCGAGGCATCTACGATCTCCGAGGCCAGAGAGGTCGACAAGATAGGCAACAAAGGTGGTGGTATTCTTAAAGGGGCCAGCCCAATTACAGATGTCAGCGTGAACAGTGCAAACGTTTCTTCTCTTATTTAGGGCAACGATCGAATTACAGAGCCACAGGCGGGAGGTACGCGGGTTCTCTGGACTCCAAGGGACCCGCCTCGCAATAGCATCACGGAAGAGGCGGCGCGCGAAGCGAGTCATATTATTGGCAAGGCTCACTTTATGTTGCAGGGCGGGCGTCAGTCCTGGGAGGCCCCAAGGGAAGGCGTCACTCCTCAGAGGTGGCGGCCCGTTGCCCCGATCACGGATTCGGGGGAACGTCTGGCAGGGCAAGGCCACGTGGAACCCGCGGATGAGCCCCCCGGCGAGCCAGCCCATCAGGAGATTCTGGTTCTTGCCAAGAGTCAGGCCACAGTCCTCACCGAAAGAAACATCCCACAAGAGCACCAGCATCCCTTCTTGAGCGGCGGCGTGCCCCAGGCGCCCGGAGCCTGAGAAGATCTCGATGAATCATCATCAGGGGCCGTCGAAGGGCTGGCGACGCTTGGCCGCCACGTCGCCGAGCGAGTCGGCGCAGCGCAGCGCGTGGGCACGCACCTTGGGCGGCAGGCGCTCGAGGACCTCCCCGAGCCGCGCGCCCTTCTCGTACCCCCTGAGGCTGCTGTGGGCCCGCCAGCGGCCCCGATGGCGGATCTGCCCCAGCGACCTGGCGCCCGTCGCGGCGCCGTGGCCGGCGCCGCCGTGCCGCAGCTGGCAGCGGGAGGCCACGCCCACGCTGCCCAGCTTGATCGCCTTCACCGCCCTGCTGAAGGCCCTCGCCGCGTCGGCCGCCGCGATCTTTAACAGGGGGGGCGGCGCGGCAGACCGCTTCAGCACCACCGTGCGCCAGCGCGGGCCGTGGCGGCCCTGCAGCAGGGCAGCCAGGGCAGGCCCCGGCGCGGCCTGGCGCTCGAGGTCGAGCTGCATCGCCTCGTCGAACTCCTCCGTCTTGGAGGCCACGGCGTGCTCGCGCGCGTGGAGGTTCAGCGACCAGCTGCAACCTGCCCGCGCTCCGGCGACAGGCGGCGCGAGGTCCGCCGCCCGGAGGCTCAGCGGCTCGTTCGGGCGGCAGTACATCTCGAAGGTCAGCCACATCAACAGGCCCTCCTCCCAGAGGTTGTTGAACCACATCCACATCACCAGCATGCACATCACCTCGAACGGGATGGCGAGCCTGGAACCCGCCCGTACCAGCCGATTCCAGCCCTTCGGCGCCTGGCGGGAGAGCGGCATCCGCCCCCCCCCCCGCCTTGCTGAGGCTAGGGTTGAAGAACAGCACCGCGGCGAGCATGCGTTGCCCGAGGCTCAGGTGGGCGCCGTCGAGGTACATCGCGTCCAAGAAGAGGCTGAGCACATGGTCGCAGTCCGCCTCGGCGCGCGGCAGGGGCCGGCCGCCAGTCTTCAGCCAGAGCTTGAACGAGGCAAAGCCGGCGGCGTAAAGCCGCGACGTAGCGGGGCGTGCCGAGTGAGTCTGGCACACCGTAGCCGCTGACGGCCGCGGCGCCCCGCTGCCGCCGCACAGCCTCCTTCGCCCGCGCCGCTCGGCCGCCGCGCGGCAGCGGCGCCCGGCGCTGCGGCGCCCGGCGGCTCGCCGCTGCAGGCCGTGCGCCCGGGCCGCGGCGCGAAGGAAACGCCGGAGATGAAGGCGGGCTCGCACTCGACGGCGCACTCGTCGACGCCGTCGCCGAACGCCTCGATCGAACCCGCACCAGTCTGGCGGCAGCCGCTCGACCCCCGGGCCCGAGGCAGCATTGTCCGGGCCGCGCTCGCCGCGCTGAAGCCACTCAAGCTCGCGGGGCTTCGAGAGAGACAATGGCTTCGGACGGGAGGGGGCAAGCAAGCCGCGAGACGGCCCGTCGGCGACGTTCCACTCCGAAGGCAGCCACCGACAATGTACCACACAGCCGGCGGCGAGACAGAGGGCGGCGACTGACTGGGTGACTCTCAGCATCGGCCTCGAGTGGGAGCGCCCCTTGAACACGGCGCAGGCCGCCACCAAAGCATCCCCCAGGACGGCGATCCGCCTTCCGAAGTTCCGACAAAGTTCCGAGAGCTCCTCAAGGCGCGGCGCAGGGCACACAAAATAGCACGCCCCTCCAGGATCGGCATGGGCTCCTCGCAGCCCCGGCGGTAGCGACCCACCACCTTCCAGTCGCGCTTCAGCAGGCCCAACGGAACCTCACGAAATACACTTTCACGAGCGTCACCGAGGCCACCTCCCAAGACGTCGGCGGTGCCCCCCTTTCTCGGTCGGCCCCCGTCCACGTCCCAGAGGCCCTCAGCACCGTTGTCGTGCGCCCCGGAGAGCCACTGCACCTCGGGGTCGTCGGAGACGGCGGCAGCGGCGGCAGCCTGAAGACGTGGAGGAAGACGGGCACCCCGAGAGAACCTCCACCGCTCGCAGTGCTTACCCAGGCCCTGGGCCTCCTCCAGAGCGACAGACGACGAGCATACACCCAGACCAGTCGGAGACGCGTACACGGCGCACAGCGTCGGCCCCCAGGAGGCCTTGAGGTTCCGCCGCAGCAAGGGCGAGACCCCGCCCCAGATGGTGAGCTCCCTGACGACGCTGGCCCACAGCGGGGCCTCCTCGTTGTAGACGCGCCGGATGAACGCGAACACCGTATCGAACACGGAGAGACTTTCTCTTCGGACCAGGCTGATGAACCCCATGTGGCCTAGGAGCCTCTCGAGGACCTTCCCAGAGACACGACCACCACGAAGCGCGGCACGAACGCACAGGCGAGCTCACCAGGCTCTGGCCCGCGTGGGCCTGATCACAGCATTGCGGCAACTAATATCCCACCCTAGCACAGTCCGATCGCGGGCACCGTCGGCGCCGGGTGCATCGACGTCGGCGGCTGCGACCAACCCAGACCTTTTCGGCCACAGTCGAGATGGCGACAAAGTTATCAACATACTGTAAGTGACAGGCCCCCGCAAGAGAAGGAATAGCACGACGATCCTGCAATCGATCCCCAGGCCGCCCCCCACGCCTTTCTACCAACCTCTCGTGAACACGCCGGCACCACCAGAGCGCCCAGGTCCACCTCATTGGGCAAACCCGAAGCCTTGGATAGAGCCAGGCCCCTCCCCGCACAGGCTGCCCGTCGAGCTCGGTAACACCGATGTCACAAGCACGCACACGCCGAAGAGTGAACAGATCACGCAACGCAGCAGGCAGCTCAAGATGATAGAACGCATTCGAAAGATCAGCTTCAGATATATATATATATATATATATATATATATATATATATATATATATATATATATAGAGTGTCATCCTCTCCCACTTCTAGGTTCCCAAGGGTCTCGCCCGTGCACAAGGTCGCGTTATCGGGGTCTCGGAACCAGGCGTTGCCATGGCGACAATCACACACAAGACGTAATCGTTGGTCCTTTTTCGGCACGCAAAAGAACTCCACGGACTCTCGCCCGCGGTCGCAGGCAAAGTCGAGCAGCCCTGCTTGATGAAGCCTGGAAACAAAATCGCCCCATGCGCGTGGGCGGCGAAGCGAAGGGTCGGAGTAGGGCGCCCTCACGCCACTCATCTTCCTCTCCAGTGCCGGCCCCGCAGGTAACACACTGTCGCGCACGAAGTCCGCGACGCGCCTGCGCCCGCCCTCGCCCCACAAGGCCGCGAGGGGCACCGCGCGGTTCCCCACGGCTGGAAGTGCGAGCAGGTCGGGATTGCAAGACCCCAGCCTCACGCCCGCGTCGAGGCCGTAGACGCTGGGCACCCGAAGCTTCCGCGGAGCTTCTGGGGCGTCGACGCCAGTCGGTGGAGCGCCCAGCGAGTCGACGGACTCGCGCACGTGCTCCATGATGCGCTGCTGCATCAACGACAAGGTACCAGCACTGAGCCGCCCAGCGTCGCCCAACACAGCGTCGGGAGAGTTGTGCAAAATATTGAGGGCCACCACAGCCCGACGAACATCCAAGTCACGAGCATGCCGACGCCCAACCCGCTGCTGGCAACCACGAGACAAAACTCCTCCACCTCCACCTCGGGCAGCAGCCACTGGAGGCACAGGTAGTGGAAGAGGGTTGCGAGGAACGTGTCGAGAGGCCTCGTCAACCCCGACAGATACTCGGTTAAATTCATCATGCAGAGGCGCCTCTCGCCAGTCTGGCGGGCGAGAGCCACGGGGGGGGCCTGTCATGGCCCCGTCAACCCTTGTCGTCCTTCTTGCCCTTCTTGAGAGCCTCCATTCTCTTCACGAGCTTTCCGGAGGTTCTTCGACAGGGCTGCTTCTCGCTCAACTTCCTTCCAAATGTGATCGAGCAGACCAGGGCGCACCATCAGGCTAGAATGCAAGCGCGTCGAGCCCGAGAAGTGCGTCTGCTCCTCGATGGACAGCCCCCCGCTCTGGTTGGCCCCCTCGCGCTCGCGCACCTTCTCGAGGTACGAGTGCTCGATCGTCTGCAGCCTACGGAAGATGGCCTCGCACGCCTGCAGGCTCGTGCCGTCGCACTGGTCGGAGAGCAGCAGGAGGCGGAGGAACAGGCAGCACTGGTAGTGTTCCTGCACTCCCACTGCGTCGGCTCGAGCCTTGCCACAGCTCTGAATCGATCGTGATGGCCGTCGATCCCCATGCCTTCGTTGTTGATGAAGTCTATGCACCAGAACGCGGTACGAGGGCCGGCCACCAGCCAATCCCGCCCGAAGTCCTCCTGCTGGACGCGCGCGGCCATGCTGGCCCACGTCACCTCCCGCCTGGCCCCCGTCCGCACGACGGGGAGCACCCGCGCGTCCGCGGCCACCGCCCGCCCCATGAACGTCTCGAGGTCGTCGGCGGCCACCTCCTCTACGAACAGCGCGGCGCCGTCGGGGAGGACGTGGAGGTCGCGGCCCTGCACGGCGCCTGGCGACGCCACGTGCGCGGCCACCTCGTCGCCGTAGCGGAAGTCCCCGATCGACTGGGCCGCCCGCCACCGCGCCCCGCGGTCGGCGACCGCCGCGGGCGCGGCAGCGCCCTGCAGCACGCCAGGCAGCGGCCCAGGCGCAGGGGCGCCGGCCGCGGCCCCCGCCGGCGCCGGCGCGGCTGCGCCGTGGCCGCCAGGGATCAGCGCCAGGAAGCCCGGCGCCGCGAGGAGGTCTGGGCGTCCGAGCTGCGCGGCGAAGTGCTGACACCGCTGCTGCGCCAGGAGCTCCGCGTCGCGGAGGTAGACCTGCTTCTGCGCCGCAACGGGCTCGAGCCGGAAACGATACACACGGGCGGGGTCGACCCCAGGAGGCACGGCGATCCACCCAGCGCTCCACCGCACCAGGTCGACGTCCTCGTTGGCGCCTTCATCGTAATTCTTGATGTACGTGTCCCCATCCGGCGTGGTCCCCACGTACTCAGAAGCCGATAGCGCCACGCGGCCTGAAACCCACCTCTGGTGCACCAGATCGTCGACGACGTACCTGATCCACCCCCACTGCATAGCCCACCAGCTTCACGAGCACCAGGGCGCAGCAGCCGCCCAGCAAGGCGCCGGCGACTAGCCCGTGCACGAAGGAGCGCCCGCTGTCACACGGCGCCCCCTCCTCGTCCTCGCAGGCCTCACAGGCCGGGCAAGGGGGGCAAGCCGCCGCTCCCGCCTCGCGCGCCCGGCACGCACGCTCTGCCGCCGGCGGCGGGCAGGACAGCGAGGGGCACATCGGGCACGCGAGGGACGCGGGCGCCTGGCACGCGAAGCTCGGGCACGAGGGGCAGGTCAGAGAGCACCGTGGGCACTCGGGCGCTGACGGGCACCTGGTGAGGTAGGCCACGGTGATGTCCCTCGCCCCGCCGACCACCCACTTCCACATCCACGGCGCGCGGACCGTTCCCCTCCGTTTCGCCTTGAGCCCCAACGGTTGAGGCGGCCCACCCCACTCCTGCTCCGCAAAACACGTTAGGATAACTACAA
The DNA here is from genome assembly GCA_963575745.1 of Prorocentrum cordatum. Lineage (NCBI taxonomy): Eukaryota > Dinophyceae > Prorocentrales > Prorocentraceae > Prorocentrum > Prorocentrum cordatum. The sequence goes on from CAUYUJ010019470.1 coordinate 155,889, forward strand.
TTACTTTTCCTTTGGTTTTGGACAGATTTTGGCGTGTCCATCTTTTCGGCTTCCCGACGCCCCAAGACGGCCCAAGAGGCCCCCAAGATCGCCCCAAGAGGGCCCAACAAGCTCCCAAGAAGGCCCCAAGATGGCCCAAGAGGGCTCCAAGACGGCCCCAGAGGCATCCAAGACGGCCCAAGAGGGGCCCAAGAGGGCCCCAAGCGATGCCCCAAAGGGGGAACACAAAACAAAGCTTCGAGCCCTCGGCCTTAAGAAGCCACCTGGAGGCCTCAAGAGGCCCCTGAGGCCCCAAAAGCCCCCAAGAGGCCCTCAGGAGGCCCCCAAGCGACGCTGAAGAGGCCCCCCAGCGGCCCCAAGAGGCTCAGTCATGCGAAATGGGCCGGCGGAATGAGCGAAGCGATTCAATAATGTGTGGTTCCGATAGCGTCCTCGCTCTGGCGGGGCCTCCCTGAGGGGGTGGGAGAAGCACGGCACGGCGTAAATAATGTGTGGTTCTGATATCCTCCTCGCTCTGGCGGGGCTTCCCTGGGGGGGGCGGGAGGGGCACGAATCGATGTACATAATGTGGTTCCGACAGTCTCCTCGCTCCGGCCGGGCCTGCCTGGAGGGGTGGAAGGGGCATGAAACCGTGCAAATAATGTGTGGTTCCGATGGCGTCCTCGCTCTGGCGGGGCTTCCCTCGGGGGGTGGAAGGGCCACGAAGCGGTGTAAATAACGTGTGGTTCCGATGGCGTCCTCGCTCTGGCGGGGCCTCCCTGGAGGGGTGGGAGGGGCACGAAATTTTATCAATAATGTGTGTTTCCGATGGCGTCCTCGCTCTGGCGGGGCCTCCCTGGAGGGGTGTGGGAGGAGCACGAAACAGTGTAAATAATCTGTGGTTCCGATGGCGTCCTCGCTCTGGCGGGGCCTCCCTGGGGGGGGTGGGAGGGGCACGAAACGGAGTAAATAATGTGTGGTTCCGACGGCATCCTCGCTCTGGCGGGGCCTCCCCGGAGGTGTGGGAGGGGCACGAAATGGTGTAAATAATGTGGTTCCGATAGCCTCCTCGCTCTGGCGGGGAAGGAGGAGGGGGAGAGAAGAGGGAAGGAGAGGCTGCTCTGGGAAAACAAGAACCCCGCTCAGGACGTGGGGAAACAACGAATGATAGCAGCAAAAGTGAAGAGGCGGGTCGAGGGGTATGGGGTCCGCTCTAGGGGACAGGGGTGAGCGCACGGCCATGTGCCATGTGCATTTTTCGGGGATGGACAGACCCCCCTTTAGTAAAAGATGGTTTAGTGAAAACAACCTGAGGCCCGAACCTGGCGGGCGCAAGCCTGGAAAATAACAGCCACGGCACCCTCTCGAGAACCGAAAACGGACAACTCACCAATCGACGTGTCACTGTTGGGGGTTCTGTCCACCCCCGAACTTTAGCGTATTAGTTCACAATGGATCGCTGCCGTCTGGATCAGAATGCTGCCAGCATCGAAGCGGGAGCACGATTCTAAATAAATTGCGAGGACGTCTCAAGTGCAACGGCTGCCAGACAGGGCGTCCTAGGGTCCCCCCTGTGGAGCTCCTCTGTGGCCCTCCTTTACCACATGAAAAACCTTCTAGCGAAACGCTATTAGTAGTACAACAACAACAACCACAACAACAACAACAACAACAACAACAACAACCACAACCGCAACCACAACCACAACAACAACAGCAACAGCAACAACAACAGCAACAGCAACAGCAACAGCAACAGCAACAACAACAACAACAACCATTTTAAGGCTGTACGCTTTTACTTGCCCGCGAGTCATTCAACACGTATACCCTACACCCTCGAAACCCGCCCTCTTCGTCTTCGATCACACCCCTTTCGGGGGGATTATTTCTCTTTGCTGGGGCCGGCGGGCTTAGACGTACGGGCAAACCGGAACGGGCGGACAATCCTTCGGGGGCGTACATCTCTCTGCCCGCCATTGGAATTGGCGCGGGCCCTGCAAGAGGAGGAGGGGAAGAACGAGGGAGAGTGGGAGGAAGGGGAGGGGGAAGGACGAAGGAAGAGGGAAGATACCACGTTGTGAAGGCGTCCTTGGCGCGCGCGTGGTTCCTGAGCGCCGAAACGCAATTCCAGAATAATTTGTGAGGACGTCGCACGCGAGAGCGCAGTCCTGAGTACATTGTGAGGAAATCTCGGGCGGAAGCGGGGGCCCTGACTAAGTTGCGAGGAAATCTCAAGCGGGAGCGCCGTTCCTGAGCAAATTGCACGGAAGTCTCAGGCGGGAGCGGGGGTCCTCACTAAATTGCGAGGAAGTCTCAGGCGGGAGCGCCGTTCCTGAGTCAATTGCGCGGAAATGTCAGGCAGGAGCGGGGGTCCTGAGTAAAATTCGAAGAAGTCTCAGGCGGGAGCGCCGTTCCCACGTAAATTGCACGGAAGTCTCAGGCGGGAGCGGGGGTCTTGATTACATTGCGAGGAAGTCTCAAACGGGAGCGCCTTTCCTGAGTAAATTGCGCGGAAGTCTCAGGCGGGAGCGGGGGTCCTGAGTAAAAATCGAAGAAGTCTCAGGCGGGAGCCGTTGTTGTTGTAGCCCGGGGGGCAGGGGCACAGGTTGAGCAGGAAGACTTTCCTTTAGACAAAACACGGTGCGAGCCCAGGGGGTGGCACTTCAATCGAAAAAAAAATGTGCACCGGTGGGGGGGATCAACAATAATTATTCTTCAAGAATGAGAGTTCAACAACAACAACAACAACAACAACAACAACAACAACAACAACAACAACAACAACAACAACAACAAGAACAACGAAATCGACAAAAACCCTCGGAGGTCCGTGCAGATTTCTCGGATCGGCGCTGGACCCCCCTCCCTGGCGCGCGAAGCGCGCCAGTGACGGCGCCGGAGGCGCTGTCAGAGGGGCCCAGCGCCCAACCAACACATCTGCGCGGACCTCCAAGAAGTTATGTTTATGCCGTTTTGGCCCGTCGGGCCGACGAAAAATCCCACCGTCGGAGATCTGGGGTTAGGTCGGGCGTGTTCCCTACAGGCGGATTTTGGACGGAAATTTGAAGATACTCAGAAATACCACAAAAATGCCCCCCCCCCAAAAAAAAAAAAAAATCGTCCCCATACCACTTTGGAGGTAAATTTGAATTTCCCTCCTGTAGAGGGACATACCCGACCGAATCAACGAAAAATCCCACCGTCGGAGATCTGGGGTCGTGATCCCACTGGACCCCCACCCTCCCGGAATCCACCTCTTCGCGGGCCGCCCGGCTCAGCTGTGCGGCCAGCCCGCGGCGTCCTTGGCCTGCGGGGGCCACGGCGCCGCCGGCGGGGGCGCCGGCGAGGCGGGAGGCCAGATGGCCATCGCTGCAGCCGCCTCGGGCCCACCGGGGGGAGAGGGGAAGGGGAGGAGGGAGGGGCCCCACCCCCTGTTTTTTCTTTTGTTGTTTTGAGCTCAACGCTCCACCTCTGTAACTCGACGTGGGAGGTCGAACGAGCCGAGGACGACCAGCACGAGCACCTCGACTAGGATGAGCAGCAGCACGAGAGGGACGAACAGCACGGAAAACGTTGTTCCTCCCTGTTCTGCCTCCGGGGGGCCCTCGCCAGGCCCAGGGGCCGTGAGAAAATGGCTCTGGAGGAGAAGCCAGTCCCCGAGAAGGGAGAGCATGCTACGCTTAGTCAAAAATTGTCTGGGGACTATTTTTCTAAATATGTTTGACCATTTTTGCATATTTTTGAAATATTTTCAATTATTCGCCCAAAATCCGCCTGTAGGAGGACAGGCCCGACCTAATGCTACGCATGAAGTGAATTGAGTACCAAATAAAAGCGTTGGATCCGCGAGTGGATCAGATCAGCCTCCCGGGGGGGGGGGGGGGGCGGCATTAAAAAAGTCAGAGGTCGGATCTCTGGAGGGAAAGGGCCAGAGAATCAGGGCCGGAAGAAGAAGAGGGAGGGGGGCACTGAAACTAGAGCCGGCATTGGGGCAAACGTACAACGAAGCCAGGACTAGGATAAAATCAGGTGAGGATTAATCGAAAATCTCTCTGAAGTCTGGCAGCTCTAGAGGATGTCTCGGGCACCGCGGCCTTCTCAGAGCGTTCCGGAACGCTCTGAGAGCGTTCCGAAACGCTCTGGAACGGATTTATCCTCGTCCGAGCCCCGTCCGACGAGGTCCAGAATAGTGCAGGGCTGACAAGATCGGCCACACGCAAGAGTGACCCTAGACGAGAGTGACCTTTGGTGCGCGGCTTCACGGGGGACCCGTGGAGGTCAAACCTGGGCGTGCAAGCTGCTGCTGCTGCTGCTGCTGCTGCTGCTGCTGCTGCTGCTGGGCCCCACTGGGCCCGCACTGGGCCCACACCAAAGTCCACTCTGGCGAAAGGTCGCTCTCACGTCTAGTCGAAAAGAGTAGGGGGCAAACCATGACATAAGCATAAAAAAATCCGAGGAATCCGCGCGGACCTCCGAGTTGCTATGTTTGTGTCGTCGCTTGGCCCCCTACAGAGACAGACGCGCAATGCACCCCCGCACGCCTCGGGCCACGGGGAGGCCGGCGCGGCGGCGGCGGGCAGGCCGCCGCCCGCCGCAGCCTCGCGGGGCGCCTCCGGCCACGGCGGCGTCGCCGAGGGCGCGGCCGCGGCCTGGCCGGACGGCGCCTGCGCGGCCGCGGCGGCCGCCCGCGACGGCCTGCTCCACGAGGCCCGCGCCGCCGCGGGCGCCGGGCCAGCCCAGGGGCGGCGTCTGCCCGCCGGCGCCCGAGGGCGTGGCGGCGCGCTGCGGGGAGCCGGGCCAGACGCTGTCCGGCCAGGCCGCGGGGGCGGGCGGCGACTGCACGGCCTGCGGAGGGGCCCGTCGCCAGGGGGGGCGCCCTCCTCGTGCCTGCGCTCGGAGGTCCAGTCCCCGTGCACTGTGCCGTGTCGCGCGCGCGCTCTGCTCTCGGGATGGTCCGAGATGCGCCCAGGTGGTCCAGACTTTCTAGCGCTGGCCCTGCCGAGGAGAGGAGGAGGAGGAAGAGGAGGAGGAGGAGGAGGAGCAGGAGGAGGAGGAGAAGAAAGGAGCAAGAGGAAAGAGAAGGAGGAGGAAGAGGAGGAGGAGGAGGAGGGGTCAGGGATGAGGAGGAGGAGGAGGAGGAGGAGGAGGAGGAGGAGGAGGAGGAGGAGGCGGAGGGAAAGGAGGAGGAAGGAAAGGAGGAGGAGGGAAAGGAGGAGGAGGAGGGAAAGGAGGAGGAGGAGAGATGCACACGTCCGAGCGATGCCAATGCCGCCTCCCTGAGGAGCAGGGCGTCGCAGTGCTTCCACCGCGGGCGGTGCTGCCTCGTGCTGGGCACGGGTGCCCTCACGGGTCAGTGCGTAGAAGGAGCTGCCGCGGAAAGGTGGGGCCAGGAGGGCTCCGGCCGAGTTGTTCTAAAATGCTGTTGGTTTGTCAGCACGTCGGATCTCAAGGTCTTTGGTTGATCCAAAAGGGGGTCCAGCTGCAAGGGGGTGGTGCAATAGGCGTTGGGCAATTGTGTTGCAAATGTATTGCGCAAGAGAATTGTATTGCAGTGTAGTGCAGCTAACGTATTGCACGCGAAAACCCAGCAATACATCTGCGCCGCGGCACGTACTGCACGCCCCGAATCTATTGCAACCCACAAACAAATGTGTTGCACCAAATCTGTTGCACCACCCCCTTTGTCGCTGGACCCCCTTTGGGGTCAACCAGAAGGTCCCCTCTCTCTCCAGGGCGGGCGCTCCGCTCTTCTCCTCGTCGTCGTGGACACAAGTCACGACAAGATGTTTTGGGCGGTGTTCGGCCTTCTGGACCCCCATCCTGCCCCGGGACCGTCAAAAAAATACTCGGGGTGGAAACCTGGCCCAGGTGAATGAGGCCAGACCTCCAGATGTATAGATTGCGTAACAAGGAAGAACCAAACATAATAGCAAGTAAGAAAACAACAACCATAATAATAACAACAACGTCAACAACGTCAACAACGTCAACAACAACAACAACAACAACAACAACAACAACAACAACAACAACAACAACAACAACATCAACATCAACGACAACGACAACGACAACGACAACGACAAAAACGATGTTGGAATTCTGGGCCCCTCTCTCTCTCTCTCGGACGCACGCTAAAATGTACTACGGATCCGTGAATATGGCAGGTGGATTTTAGATCCACGGATCGGGAAAGGTGGCCCCCGCAACACGAGGCCAACGCCGCCTGATTTGGCGACGGAGCGCGCCGATTGTGTACGGAAACGGGACCCGTCGCTAATCCACGCGCCCTGATCCATGTTTGCGATTCCTTGATTCTTCCTCCCTCCCTCTTGGCGCTGCTCCCAACCCTGGCTCCTGTTGCCGTTGCTGCTCCTGCTCATCCTCGTTCCATCCTCCCTTCTCCCCACCCTCCCTGCTCCTCATCTCCCTTCCCCCCCTCCGACCCCACTCACTCACCCCCCCTGCCCCTCCCTCTGGCCCCTCCCCCCTCCCCAGACCCTTCTGTTCCTCCCCCTCCCCTTTTTCTAAGAGGCCATGAGCCCAAGCTGAGATGGAGCGAAGCAAGCCTGGTTGTGAATGGCTTGCGTCAGAGATGCCAGAGCCTTGTTAAAGACCCAGGCCGTAAGCTCTGGCATTGCATGCGCAGTGATGCCATGGTCACCGTGCACGTTGAGGGTACCCAACGCCCGAGGCATCAGGCCCTTAACAAGATGGCAACTGCCCCAGTGCAGTCAGCGGTGTACAGAGCTCAGTCCGAGGGGGCGTGGCTCCAGATTACCCAGCGCCCCTTCAGATATCCAACGGCCCTCGTGCTGCCAGAGCTCCGCTCGTGGGTGCGGTTCTCGGTCACGTGATGCAACCCATCCCTCCTGGCGGTCGTCGTGTTGCACATGCTGCCAGAACTCCCCTTCCAGGAGCGAGTATTTCCGCTCCAAGCAGCCTTCGTGTTGAAAGAGTAGCACCACTCCCCGGCACGATTCACAGTCACACTACAGAAGCTTATCGCTCTGGGTGGCATTCGTGGTGTCAGAGCTCCCCTGAGAACGACTCCGTCTAAGGATATACTCCCTCTCGGTGGTAGTCGTGGTATCAAAACTCCAGTCGGAGGTACAATTATCAGTCACGTGATGCAACCGTCTCTTCAAGCGGCCTTCATGCTGCAAGACCTCCACTCCCGTTCCAACTCACAGGAATGCAACTCTCTCTAAACCAGCAGCCTTCAAGCTGCCACAACTCCACTCACATTCCAACTCACAGGAATGCAACCGTTTCGACCCCGGCAGCCTTCGTGCTGCCAGATTCCACGAGGAAGCCGAGACCAACTGGAACACTCACAAGCGGCCCGTCTGGCAACTCCCCTCGTGTCGAGCCCCTCAGGCAGCCAGACAAACCAGTCAGCTCGGCTGGTCCCGCCATTGGCCCGCGTGCCTTCGAGCCTGGAGATATCTCCCACAACTACTATTTGTCCCCAACCATCCTGTGGTGTCGAATCCCCGTTTTGAAGAGACAACGGCCCAAGTTCCTCACTCCCTCCTCCTCCCCCTCCTCCTCCTCCCTCCTTCCTGCGTTTTACCCACCAAATACAGCTCTTCGTGGCCCCATAGGGAGCTCTACCGAAGGCGCCAGTGCCACCGTCCGCACGCGTCCCGCCACATCCAATTTGGCATTTTCCCACCCAGTACAGCGCTTCGTGGCCCCATAGGGAGCTCCACCGAAATCCCCAGTGCCACCGCCCGTATGCATACCGGAACATCCAATTTGGCATTGTCACCCACCCAATACAGCGCTTCGTGGCCCCATAGGGAGCTTCACCGAAGACCCCAGAGCCACCGTCCGCATGCGCCGCCGAAACATCAGATTTGGTATTTTCACCCACCCAGTACAGCGCTTCGTGGCCCCATAGGGAGCTCCACCGTGAGCGCCAGTGCCACAGTCCACACGCGCCCCGAAACATCCAATTTGGCAGTTTCACCCACCCACCACAACGTCTCGTGGCCCCATAGCGAGCTCCACCGAAAGCCCCAGTGCCACCGTCCGCATGCGCCCCGAAACATCCAATTTGGCATGTTCACCCAGCTTCGTGGCCCCATAGGGAGTTCCACCGAAGGCCCCAGTACCACCGTCCGCAAACGTCCCGAAACATCGAATTTGGCATTTTCACCCTCCCAGTACAGAGCTTCGTGGCCCCATAGGGAGCTCAACCGCAGGACCCAGTGCCACCGTCCGTACGCGCCCCGAAATATCCAATTTGGCATTTTCACCCACCCAGTACAGCTGGCCCCACAGGAATCTCCACCGAAGACACCAGTGCCACCGTCCGCATGCGCCCCGCAACATCCAATTTGGCAGTTTCACCCACCCAGCACAACCGTTCGTGGCCCCATAGGGACCTCCACCGAAGGCCCCAGTGCCACCGTCCGCACGCGTCCCGAAACATCGAATTTTGCATTTTCCGCCCACCCAATACAGCGCTTCGTGGCCCCATAGGGAGCTCCACCGAAGGCCCTAGTGCCACCGTCCGCATGCGCCCCGCAACATCCAATTTGGGATTTCCTCCCTCCCAGTACAGCGCTTCGTGGCCCCATAGGGAGCTCCACCGAAAGCCCCGGTGCCACCGTCCGCACGCGTCCCGAAACATCCAATTTGGCATTTTCACCCACCCAGTGCAGCAGCCCGTGGCCCCATAAGGAAACTCCACCGTAGGCCCCAATGCACCCGTCCGCATGCGCCCCGAAACATCAGATTTGGCATTTTGCACCCTCCCAGTACAACGCTTCGTGGCCCCAGGGGGGGCTCCACCGAAGGCCCCAGTGCCACCGTCCGCATGCGCCCCGAAGCATCAAATTTGGCATTTTCACCCACCCAGTACAGCGCTTCGTCGCCCCACAGGGAGCTCCACCGTAGGCCCCACTGCCACCGTCCGCACGCGCCCTCAAACATCCGATTTGGCATCTTCACCACCCCAATACAACGCTCCGTGGCCCCCTGGAAACTCCACCGTAGGCCCCAGTGCCACCGTCCGCATGCGCCCCGAAACTTTTTTTGTTCCTCACGTCGACCACGGCAGCTGGATGCCTCGACAACTTCGCATGGCCGCTGCCCCCGGCCATGGAGGGAAGCCGGGCTGCGTGGGCAGCCGACCACCAAAGAATACGGAGACGCTATCAGGCACGTGGCAGGGACAGCGAAAGAGCACCCGAGACAATTATTGCCCGGGGGCCAGGGCGAAAATGTTACTTAAGACCGGGTTTTTCGAAGGCACGAGGAGGAGGGGGAGGAGGAAGGAGAGCACTGAGCAAAGCCCTGAGGGTCATCGCCAGCCGACTCCTGTGAGTCTGGGCGCCCCGCTGACCAGAAGAAGGCGTGCTCCCAAGGTGTCGCGCACATTGGCGAGTCAGTACATTACACGCGGGAAGAAATGTGATGGGCAGCGACCACGGACGACAACGACGAGGAGCGGAGGCGAGGAGGGGGGAACTAACTCAGCTTTGCCACACTGCGGCCACGAGCGATGCGAGGCGAGGATGCGCAGCACAAGCTTCCCTAGCGTACTGCCACATGGCCTCCCACGCGTTGGAGGTGGCCCCGTGGCGCGCCGCTGTGGATGCCGCGTAAACGCAATACACCGCCAGGGCACGGCGAGCGATAGCGCTCGCCGTGTCTTCGGAAAAACGGGGGGAGAGGAGCAGAAAGTGAGACCAGCGCTCGCCGGGTGGAGGGGCAGTCAGCGCCAGCTGCCTGCGCCCGAACTCCGCGACCCTGGAGCAGTGGATGTAGTGCTCGACGCTGTCCTCCCCGTGTCCGCATGCAAACGCGCAAGGCGCTGGCCTCTGCATGCGGCGCCCTGTAGTCCAGCCGTTGCACATGACGCGGTAGACCGATGCCCACACCCGCGGGGGCACCAGCGGCGCCAGGCCGCGGAGCGCGAGCGTCGCGCGCTCCAAGCGGCGCCCACGGAGCACCGGGAGTTGGAGACGAGAAAGGCAGCGGTCGAGGTGGCGGACGGCGCCCTGCGGGCGCGGGTCCGCCAATATAATCCGACACCGCTTCTGCCATTCAGACCTCGGCGCTGGTTCCGGCGCGTCGCCCTGAACCAATGCCTCGACCGACACTCTGGCTGCTGCTGCCTTGTGTTCCAGATGGCCGCGCGCGTTTGTGAGGTTCGTGAAGAAATTCTGGCCGTACCAGCCGCCCCAGGCAACCAAACGATCCAAATGATCAGAATCCAGTCGGAGTGCGTCCAAAAAACGAGAACGACGACGTACCTGAAGTCCTCCATGAGCTGTGTTCTCCCATCGATATACCCGGCACTTGGCCGCGATCGCCACGGATGCTGCGTCGACCAATTCCGCGTGAAACCCCAAGGACCGCAAGCTCCGGAGCGCCGCTGGGGTAGTCCAGCAGCGGGGGCCGGGGAAGAGGAGGACGCATGCCTGCTGCTCCACAACGCCCCAATTGGACGGCAACTGGTCCAGCTGCAGGAGGAAGGAGAGCACGGGGAAGATGTAGGTGCGGTAAGCCAAGAGGGTCAGCATCATTCCGCAGCCGATGCCCCGCCACACCTTGGCCCGGGAAATGAACTTGTCCAAAGCCTTTGTCCACGAATGTTCACCGCGTTCCGGGCCGACGACGAAGCCCAAGTAAGTTGCGCACCGGCGGATGGTGAAGTCGCTCCACGTGGGCGCGGCCACTTGGAGACGCTCTCTCACGCGGTCGGTTGATTCCAGTGCCAATGGAACCCAAACCGTTTTTCCGTGGTGTAGTCGCAGCCCCGACAGTCGCTCGTACTCGTCGAAAGTGTGCTCAAGAATGGAAGCGCCCCCCGTCCCGCGAACCAGGCCGACGGCCAGGTCGTCGGCGCAGGCGCGAGGAACGGCGTCTGGGATGAGGCGCGGGAGCCTCCGCAAAAGAACATCCGAAAGCACGGCGAAGAGGAGCGGGGAGAGGGGGCAGCCCTGGCGGACCCCCGCGGTGAGCTCGAAGCCGTCGAAAGTGGACCCGCCGTGCGCGATGCGGCACCTGTTGTTCCGATACAGCGCTTGGATGAAATGCACGCACCATGGCGGCCAACCCCGGGCCGCGATGACATCAAGAAGGAACTCCTGGCTGACGCTCGGGAAGGCCGCCTCGAAATCGAAGAAGACCATGGCGGACGAGTCGTACTTAAGCGAGTGGTGGAGCATGAACTCTTCGACGTCCATGAGGTTTGCAAGCATCGAGCGCCCATGCAGGAACCCCCGCTGGCAATCGGAGACCCCGGGGGCAACGGTGGGCTCAATGTACATGCGGACCGCGCTGCATATAATTCTGTTGTCTGTATTCGTGATGTTCAAGGGCCGCATGTTCGAGGGGACATAGAACTCGATGCCGTCTCCAGTAATGCCTGATGGCTTCTTGGGGAGGAAGACCATGGAGCTCTCATTGAACGAGTCCCAGTCCGAGTCCATCAGCGCCGCGCCACTGGGGCTGGCGATGGCCAGGAAGGCCTCGTACAGAGCTCTCGTCGCGAAGCCGCCTAAAGCACGCCATGCGCGGAACGGGATCCCATCTGGTCCAGGAGAGCTGTTGCTCGTGTGCTGGACCGCCCGCTCGAAGATCTCGAAGGGCACGGCGACGCCGGGCACGCACTGGCGGTCTGCCAGCGAGGCGTGCGAGGCCTCGTCTGCAAGCCAGGTGCGGCGCAAGGTTGTGTCCGTTTCCCGTCTGCGGAAGACCCCAGACCAATGGTCGCGCAGAACTCCTGCGATGTGCTCTGGTGATGTGCTCACGTGGCCAGCGCTGTCACTGAGCGCGTAGTGGGAGCAGCCGCGGCCAGGAGACAAGCGTGTAAGAAGACGATGGTTCTGATGTCGCCGCCGCGCCGCCTGCGCATCGGAGAGGTCCTTCAAGTCGGCGTGGAGCCTGCCCAGCTCGTCGATGGCGTGATCGCGAGCAAGGTCGGCAGCGTGAACTCGGACCAGCCGGAGGCGACGGCCAGGGCTCGTGTGGAAGTCGTAAGGGTTGTCCACGAGATCCTTCAAGATGGGATACCGCTGGATGCATTGGCTGACGCCGCCTGCCGAGCCCTCTTCTGAGGCGCGGAGGAATTTCATGGCGACCCCGAGGCGATCCTCGTGCGCAAGCGGGCCCGGCGGACCCGAAGCCTCGAAGCCGAAGTTCTTGGCGGCCTCGCGCATGGCCCGCTTGAGTAGCACGAGCCGCCGTGGAGGCGAGGCGGAAGGTTCGCTGTCCAGCATCTCCTGCCACGCGAGCGCCACTCTGCGCGGCCATTCGGGGTGATCCAATGTGAGGTCCGATATCGGGGCGCATGAGTCGGGTTCCCGCTGCGGCAGTGAACGCCGAAAGCTGACGGCTCTATGTCGAGATAGCTCTGACTGCCACTCCAATGCAGCGCAAGTTAGCTTCCGATCAAAGCCTTCCACCACGGCCTGATTACAGTAAATGCGGTCCAGGCGCGATCGGGACGAAGGCGAAGCATACGTCATGTCGGGCTGGTGGAGCTCGTGGAGGCCATGAGGAAGTCCCAAATGTCGGTGCCAACTTGCCTCTTCCCCGCGATCCCGCCCACCCGTGACGGCAGCGGTGGAGGTGCAGCGTCTGTCGCAAACGTCCGCAACATAGTTGAAGTCTCCTCCGAGGATCGTGAGAACCTGGTCCCTGGAAGCGATGTGCCGCGAAAGCCGCCGTCGGAGAGCGTCTCGGAGTTCGGGGAAAGATGGGGGGCGGCCCAGGTGAGACAGCCCTGCAGCCTCGATGTCTTCTGGGGAGGCGGCAGCACCAGTGTGGAAGTATACGACAACAACGTCCAGATTGCCACTGGGGCCTCGCAGATGTAGTACTGCAGCACGACCCGGGAGAATGATCTGCCAGTGAGGGTTCGCCGCAAACTGCTTGAGGAAGGAGTTCTTGATCGTCACCCCCACTCCTGCCCTGGCGGGCGTGGGGCCTGGTGACCACCAAGATGTGCAAGCATCGGGATTTCTCCACACCTCATTGCCTCCATTGGACCCGTGCGTCTCGGTCCAGAGGCCGATATCGTGGGTGGCCATCAACTTCCTCACGTAGGTCGCCTTCCGGCGATGACGGCCGGGGTCCGCGGCGAAGAGGGCCTGGGTGTTCCATGTGATGACGGAGACATCGCCGAGGTACGGGCTGTGGGCGAGCGAAGGCTGACCTCTGGGTGCGCGAGTGCGTGGAGGCAGCGCTGCAGGGAGCGCACTGGGGCGCAGCGCGCGCCGAAATGCGTTCTGAAGCCGAATCTGGACCGGAACGTCCGTCATGGAGTCGTCGGGCAGCTGATCCATTGAGGTAGAAACATGATGAAAAAGATGAAGAAGTGCAAGTGCAGGTAGCTGAGTAGATGTACGCCGAGAACGTTGAGAAGAAGGTGACGAAGAACAAGACGACGTGATATGCCCACTCATGCTGTAGGGAGCGCGGCGCTGGGAGCCCGGGCCGGCACTGGCCGGTTGGAGCTCGAAGGCGACGTCCACGAGCCAACATGAGGTACCCTTGCAATCAAAAATCTGAATTCCATAGCTCGTCGAAGGCGCTGAGGAGGTCACGCGGCGGCGGGGGAGGCAGCCCCCTGCCCCCCCCGCCGCCTGTTTCCCGGCAGGGTGCGAGAGTCCTGGACGTCGTTGGACACCCTGATGGCCAAGAAGTCCACGCCGACCTGGAGCACCTGACCATGCAACGAGCGATACACCTGCTGGACATCTTCCTGTGAGTGTAGGTACACGCGTGCGCGGCCAGGATGAGCGCTAGCGTCCCGAGAAGCAAGATGGACCCACTGTCCTGGCCGTGGCACCTGACCTGGGGGGGCCGCGGAGAGCGCCAGGCCCGTGGCAGCACAGACGTGAGACAGGAGCTGATTGATGACCACGCTTCCGTTGTCCCCGGTTTCCCCGGCGACGGTGATCTCCGCGATGTTGTCACACATGGTGGAGCTGCGACCGCCGCGCCCCCGCTGGCGACGGGAGGCAGCGAGGGCGAGAGCAGTAGCGGATGGAAATGCCCAGGGACGGCCGCCATAGCTGCTGGCCTTGTGCTTAATGTTCGTGATCGCGTGGTTCTCATCCTCCTGGAGGCCCCTGTCGAGCAACGCGGTCCACGACTCCACGGAGGCCGACGTGAAGACGAGCACCCTGTCGGATGAGAGGAAGATCGCTTGTGAGCACAACGGCCACGCACGGACCAGTCCCAGCGGGCTGTTGCACTCCACCACGAGGGCGTCTGGAGACGTGTACAGCTCCTTGTGCCCAAGGTACATCTGCTCAGTCAGCACGGTCCTCCGCAGGAAGCGCATGGCGAGCATGGAACCCGCCTCGGAAAGAGAGCTCGGTAGAATGATCTCCACGCACACGCGCGGGACCTCCGGAGTGCTGCCCCAACTTCTGGAGGTATGCCGGCAGAGGAAAGAAACACCATGGTTGGTGACCTCGGGGCTGAGCATCCTGATCATGAAGTTCGGGAAGAGCTGAGTCGGGACGTCGACCCAAAAAGAGTTCACCGCGGGGAGCTGGAGCAGCGGGGCCAAGGGGGAGAAGACGGTCGGTGACGATCGGTGTCCTGCCGTGGTGATGGTGAAGCTCGCGAGGCCCTGCCGTACATGCCGGGGAGCGGACCTTCCAGGGAGGATGTACTCCACAGGCTGCAGGATGATATCCACGGCACGGACCAACGAGATGTACAACGGCGCATGCGCCCCGAAACATCCAGTTTGGAATGTTCAACCACCCAGTCCAGATTTTCGTGGCCGTATAACCGAACTCCACCGCAGGCCCCAGTGCCACCGTCCGCATGCGCCCCGAAACATCAGACCCAGTACAGCGATTCGTGGCCCCATAGGGAGCTCCACCCCAGGCCCCAGTGCCACCGTCCGCACGCGTCCCGAAACATCAAATTTGGCACTTCCCCACAGGAAGCTCCACCGAAGACCCCAGTGCCACCGCCCGCCGAAACATCCAGTTTGGCATTTTTACCCACCCATGACAGCGCTCTGTGGCCCCATAAGGAGCTCCACCGAAGGCCCCAGTGCCACCGTCCGCATGCGCCCCGAAACATCCAATTTGGCATTTTCACCCACCCAATACAGCGTGTCGTGGCCCCATAGGGAGCTCGACCGACGGCCCCACAGCTACCGCCCGCATGCGCACCCTACCCAGTGCAGCGCTTCGTGGCCCCATAGGGAGCTTCACCGAAAAAGATCTTCACAATTGCGGTACCCACAACTGCATATGGTTGGGTTCTTCGCCAATAGAATGTTTTCTCTCTCTCTCTCTCTCTCTCTATCTCCCCCCCTTATTTTGGCCAAAGCCGCGTTGGAATCGAATCGGGCTGCGGTGGCGCGCTGACGCCCCCCCTCCCAAAATCCTCCTCCTCCTCCTCCTCCTCCTCCTCCTCCTCCTCCTCCGCCTCATCCTACTCCTCATCCTCATCCTCATCCTCATCCTCCTCCTCAGCATCATCAGCATCAACAGCATCAACAGCATCATAATCATCATCAGTCAGAATCATCAGCATCATCAGCATCATCATCAGCATCATCATCATTATCACAACCACCCTCATCATCAGCGACAGCATCAGCATCAGCATCACCACCATGATCATCATGGTCATCAGCATTACCATCATCATGAACCAGCAGCATCGTCATCAGCAGCAGCAGCAGAATTATCATCATCCTGGTCATCATTGGCTATATTGTCTGTAGTACTATGTCATATCGCCCTCCCTCCCTCATTCACCGCCCCCCCTCGATCTGCCTGCACCATCGCCCCTGTTCCTTCGCCTCATCCTCAGCCTCCCCTCCTCTTCCTCCTCCTCCTCCTCCTCCTCCTCCTCCTCCTCCTCCTCCTCCTTATCTTCCACACCGCCCTCACACTCGCTCTCCCCGTCCGGTTCTCCTTTCCCCGCCTTCCCACCCTTTTCGCAGTGGCTCCATAACATCCCCACCCAGCCACCCCTCCTCGCTCGTCCCTCACTGTCCCCCTTGCTCCTCAGTCTCCTCGGGTTGGGCGAAAGGGTGGCTTCGTAGAAGGGAGGATAGCAAACCAGCTCACGTAACTGATTTTTCCAGCACCGCACGGCGCCAGGAGGCACCAGTGTATCGAGGAAAGCACTCGCCAGCGGGGCAGAAAACAGCTGCATGCACCAAATGCTGTACACAACCCTCCGACCCTCGTTGCCCCACTTGCTCCTCACTCCTCCTCGCGACCCGCATCTGCGACGACGACGGCAACGACGACAACGACGACGACAACGACGGCACCGACGACTACGGCACCGACGAGGACGACGACGACGACGACGACGACGACGACGACGACGACGACGACGATGGCGCCGACGACGACGACGACGACGACGACGCCGGCGACGACTGCACCGACGACGACGGCACCAACGAGGACGAGGACGAGGACGAGGACGACGGCGACGACGGCGACGACGACGACGGCGACGACGACGACGACGACGAGGACGACCTCGCCCCTCCTCCGCCCAGGCCCGTGTTCCCCGACGCCTCGGCCTGCGCCGGGGGCGGGGGGCTCCCGGCGCTGGCCTGCCCAGTGGGGCGAGGGCGGGCGGCGCGGTCTGCTTCGTGTCGCCCAGTGCTCCTGGAGTGCTGCGCGGCAGAGGCGATCCGCTCGCGCGCGCACCAGAACCGGGCTGCGGAGCCGCCAGTTGCCCCGCGTGCAGGAGTGGACGAGGGGGAGGGGAGGGCGGCCGCGGAGAAAGAGGGGGACGCGGCGGGGCGCGCTGACGCGGCGGCGCCGCGGAGCTGCTGCCAAACAGCCGGTCGGGGACTTTTGCTTCGCGTGTCGACGCGGCGGCCTGGACGACGCGCTCTAGGCGCACCGCGCCGAAGCGCGGTGGGCCACAACCGGCGGAGCGACACGCTATCCAGTTCCCCCACCGTACATGTTCGCCTGTGGACCCCTTGTTGCCCACTGGCCCTGGGCGGACTTCGGCGGTCTTCGGCGGGCTTATGGCGTGCGTCGGCGGTCGTCGGCAGTCTTCAGCGGTCTTCTGACGGTCTTCGGCGGCCTGCTGACGGTCTTCGACGGCCTCCGGCGGTTCCTGGTGGTCTTCGGCGCGGAAGCTGGATGAGAGCATTGCCAGGGGCTGCGTCAGGGAAGCCTGCTGGTCGATTCGCCTACGTGCGCTGCTCCACTGGAGACCGACTGATAGCTGTGAGGGGGCTCGGACGACGAAAGTGACGTGACGTGAGGAGCGGCGGCAGCTGGAGGCGCGGGCGACGGCGACTGGGGTATAGAGCCGTACATACATTCATACGTTTCAAAAGGGTGTCTTGAGAATCTGCAAAACACACTCACCTTTCCCTGGGCCCCTCTGCCAGGCCCTCGGCCCGTTAACTTTTACGTGTCTCAGTTCCTGGGTTAGTAAAGATTGTAGACATGCCATGATTATCTACTATCGTCACTACGTATATTATCCGTTGCAATTATCATCATCCTCCTCATCATCAGCAACAGCAGCATCATCATCAGCATCGTCATCATAATCATAATCATCATCATCATCAGCAGCAGCATCATCATCATCATCATCATCATCATCATCATCAGCATCATAATCATCATCACCATCATCATCAACAACAACAACCACAACAACAACAGCATCATCATCATCAGCATCATCATCGTACATCATCATCGTCGTCGTCGTCATCAACATCATCATCATCATCAGAAGCAGCAGCAGCATCATCAGCAGCAGCAATATCGTCATCATCATCAACAGCATCATCATCATCATCATCATCATCATCATCATCATCATCATCATCATCATCATCATCATCATCATCTCATCATCATCATCATCATCATCATCATCATCATCATCATCATCATCATCATCATCATCATCAAAATCATCATCATCATCATCATCATCATCATCATCATCATCATCATCATCATCAGCAGTCAGAACCATCAGCATCATTCGCAGCGTCATCATCTGCAGCATCATCATCCAACTCCATATTCTCCCCTATCCTTCCCCTCCCACTTCCCCTCCTCTCCCCCTCCTTCCCCAAGTGTTCCCTCAACTGTTTCCACAACTGCTGGGAAAACACGAAGACCAGCACAGGCGCGTCCGAAAGGCATCGGGCGGAAGTGGTCCGCCGCAGGCGTCCCCGATACACAAGACCCTGGGCAACGAATGGACCCTCCTCCCTCCTCCTCTCTCCTCCCCATTCTCCTCCCTCCTCTCTCCTCCCTCCTCCTTCTCCCCATTCCTCCTGCTCATCCTCCTGCTCATCTGCTACCTCCTCCTCCTCCAATGTACACAGCTCTCTTTTCAGATCGCGCGTGGCACGGTGGGTTCTTTTTGGGTGTTCTAGGTCCGCTATGACACACGTTGGCGGATAGATAACTATCAGCACAATGTGAAGGGATTGGAGAGGGGGGTAGGATGTCAGATTTGGCGCGAGCGCACCTAGCTTGCCTCCCTCCTCTCTGTTCCCCTCCTGCCTCCCTTTTTCTTTATTTTGGGGGCGGCGTCGCTGGTGCGCAAGTGGAACATTGCCGTCCACCTGGGCACTGCACTGAGAAGAGCCTCCCATATGGGCTCACCCCCCACGGCAGTCGAGAGCAAGGGACGTGCTGACGACGCCTGGGCCAGCACCACGAGTTTGGGATACCCTTCCAGAAAGACACGACTGAGCACGCTCAGCAAAAGCTCTCGAGCGCGTCCGATGCCGCCTTCGAGCCGATGCCTCACGACGATGCCAAGCCGATGGCGTCCACGTGGGAGCGTACGAAAAGAAAGACTTATCCGTTCGCTGGCAGCAGAATTCCAAATCTGATCGTTTCGCAGACCCCTAGGATCAAACATCATGACAAAAAAACGTCGAAACATCAACACGAAGAGAAAGTAGGGTGAACCCTAACCTACCATCAATATTATAGATATATATATATATATATATATCATGTCAAAGTCGGAGCATCAAAATCTTGAAACAAAAATTGCTCCAGCGAGTTTCTGGAACCGTCCGCGCACTCCATCTGAAGAAGCCTCCTCGGGCGATTCCCCTTGGCAGGGCGAATCTCCCGATATCTCTCAGAGTCATTGATGCTCGCAAGGGTCTCAGACAATCGAATATGAAGGAAGAAAACTGCATATGCATGAGCTTCCAAAGCTCCGCGCGGAGTTCTCGGATCGGCGCTGGGCTCCTTCCCCCAATCCCTGGCGCGCTGAGCGCGCCAGGGGCGGCGCCGGAGGCGCTGCCAGGGTGGCCCCAACGCCGATCCAAGAAATCCGCGCGGACCTCCGAAAGTGTATGTTTATGCAGGTTGCTATTATTATCCGACTTCTGAGAGAGCCAAGGCCTCCCCGTCAACGGGGCTGAGGGCGGGCGTCGACGAGCGTGGTTCGACAAGACGGCGCACCGCAGGAGGAGAGAAAGGCGGCGGCGCGAGGGGCAAAGAGGAGGGGGGGGAGGGAGAGGACGTGGAGGGAGAGGCAGGAGGAGGCGGAGGAGCAGGAGGATGAGAAGCAGCAGTAAGGAAGAGCAGCAGGAGGAGGAGGACGAGGGAGGAGGGCACGGAGAAGGGAGGAGGAGGACGAGGAGGACGTCGAGGAGGACGAGGAGGATGGACGGGAGGGGGAGAAGGAGAGGAGCACGGGGGGAGGCAGCGAAGGGGGAGGGCGAGGCGGGGGAGGAAGAACAGGACGCAGAGGGGGTGGAAGCATTAGACATGAGCTTTCGGAGCTCCGTGCGGATTTCTTGGATCGGCGCTGGACCCCCCTTCCCTGCCGCGCGGAGCGCGCCAGGGGCGGCGCCAGAAAGGCGCCGCTGGGGAGGCCCAGCGCTGATCCAAGACATCCGCGCGGAAATCCGAAAGGTTGTCTGTGCTGTTTCTTATGCGAGGGATGGGGACGAGGATGGGGAAACCAAAAAGATGGTTACCGATTCCTCCACTCCGTGTTCCTCTTCCGGAGCGCGTTCTGACCAGGACTCCAGGCCGTGGCGACGAGGGCCACCCAGGAGGCCCAAGAGGGTGAAAACGAGGCCAGGGTAGCGGTGCTGGTACCTCTCCTCCTCTGAAGGACCAGGACGACGTTTCCACAACGTGACCCCTGGAGATCTGGACCCCTTCCCCAGAACCGAATCTATCCTGGGTTGTTGTTCCACGGTCCTGGGGCACGGCGAGGGTCCCCAGACCGAAAATGGCAAAACTCATTCGTCGCTGCATGTTCCACCAAGCGAGAGGGTGTTCGATGGCAAATCATGGGAACCTCCCATGCCATCTTGCTGGCCCTTGCGAATCGGCGCTAACCGGCGCTAACCGACGCCAATCCACGCTAATCAACGCTATCCGACACCAAATCTCGGAAGCCGGGCAAGGGCTGCTAAGTCCGTGGCTGCTAAAATCGACCTCCGGGAAGTTGTCTTCGTCCTTCTGGGAAGAAGCCCGTTGACTGTTTCGCGTGCCGCGCCTCTTTCCGGGAAGTTGTTTTTTCCTTCCGGGAGGGCCGTTTTGGCAGCCACGGTTTTAGCAGCCCTCGCCCAGCTTCAGAAAATCGACGCTAATCAACGCCAAGTCGGCGCTCTCTAGAAGACCAGCGGACGCTGGCGCACACATCCAAAAACTGAATTTCGAGGACACACGAGGCTCTCATGACTTGCTACCGATCGGCGGCGCACGAGGGGATGAAGTGAGAAGGAGCGGCGGGACCTATCAGAGGCCCTCCAGCCTTCTGAGGAGTGTCCTGCGCCGCTGGGGAGGACTCAGAAAATGTCTCAGAAGGCCCGATGCCCTCCGAGCCATCTGAGCTCAGCTGCCCCGATGCGCAACTCGCAACACGTAGCATATCGATACGGAGCTCAACACACAGACTGAAAACGTAGGCATGACGCGATACGCTCGCCAGAACGTACAGACGCTTCCAGCACGGCACGCGTTGCGCTTCCAGACGGGCGCATCGAGGCAGCCAAGCTTCTGAGAAGGTCCGATCCCTCCCACGTCCCCCCTGGGCGCTCGCCGCCGATGGCGGCGGCGGCGGGCTCCCCGAGCGCTCGCCTGCGACAACCACGCGCCACCCGCCCCGGCGTCGCAGGCGCCCTCCGGTGCGCCCCCGCTCGGGGCGAGACCTGCCCCCCCCCCGGGGGCTCTCCTCGCAGCCGGCGGCTCCCTCCCCCGATCGACAGGGCAAGCCTCCTCCCTCCTCCTACTCCTCCTGCTCCTCCTCCTCCTCCTCCTCCTCCTCCTCCTCCTCCCTCCTCCTCCTCCTGCTGCTCTTCCTCCTGCTCCTCCTCCTCCTCCTCCACCTGCTCCTCTTCCTCCTCCTCCTCCTCCTCCTCCTCCTCTCCTCCTCCTCCTCCTCCATCATCCATCATCATCATCATCATCATCATCATCATCATCATCATCATCATCATCATCATCATCATCATCATCATCATCATCATCATCAGCATCATCATCATCATCTCATCATCATCATCATCATCATCATCAGCATCATCATCAGCATCATCATCATCATCATCATCATCATCATCATCACATCATCATCACATCATCATCTCATCATCACATCGTCATCATCAGCATCAGCATCAGCATCATCCTCCTCCTCCTCATCATCATCATCATCAGCATCGTCGTCATCATCATCATCATCAGCATCATCATCAGCATCATCATCATCGTCGTCATCATCATCGTCGTCATCATCATCATCATCATCATCAATCATATTCATCATCATCATCAGCATCAGCATCAGCATCATCATCATCATCATCATCATCGTCATCATCATCATCATCATCATCATCATCATCATCATCATCATCATCTCCTCCCTCCCTCACTCTCCTCCCTCCTCCTCCCTCCCTCCCCCCCTGCCTCCTGCCTCCCTGCCTCCCTGCCTCCCTGCTCTCCTCCCTCCCTCCCTCCCTCCCTCCCTCCCCACCCCCTCCATCCCTCCCTCGCTCCCTCCCTCCCTAATTCCTTCATTCCTTCCGTCCCTCCTCCTCCATCCTCCTCCCACTCATCCGTCTCGCCCTTTTCCTTCTCCTCCTCCTCTCCACTTTCACGTGCTCTTTCCTCATCGCGTTGCTCCTCATTCTCCGTCATGCCATAATCGCGACAGGAAAGCTGGAGAAGGATGAGAAGGAGGTGAAAGAGGAGGAGAAGGGATATGAGTAGTACGGGGAGGGTGTCAATGATTCGCTACCCGTTTCCATCCCCGCCGACCCTCTCACACCACATCTTCCTCGTCGTCCTCCTCAGTATATCACTCGTCGTCATACTTCTCATCCTCCTCACATCGCCACGATGGACGGACGAGGGGCGGGTGGATAGGGGATATGCCGAGGGAGAGTGATATGAGGCAGAGGAGTCGGCAGAGGAGGCGGATGAGGTGTAGGAGGAAGGGGGGTATGATAATGAGGGGCTGAATGAAGGGAATGAGGGGGGGGGAGGAGTAGAAGGGATAGGAGGAGCAGCAGGAGACGTAGGATAAAGAAGAGGAGGAGGAGGATGACGATACTGCGGCGGGCAGTTCATGGGGCGTGAAAGCGGGTAAAAGAAATCAGGACGATCGGGGCAACAATAATGATTTGGAGCAGAAACTCTTACCCTTCCTCATCATCGCCACCATTATGATTCCATCACTCCCATTCCTCTTCATACCACTCATCCTCACCCTCCTTATGTTTCTCCCTCTCCCATCTCCCACATGGAAAGAGGAGGAGGGCGAGTGATATGAGGATGGATGGGGTGGGAGGGTGGCATGCGGAATACGAGTTGGAAGATGGTGATGAGGATCAAGGGCCATTCATCCTCATTCTCCTGCTCCTATCAGTCCTGATCCTCCTTATCACCCTCAGTCGATCAGTCCTGCTCATATTTTCCTCCCATCGGAGGAGGAGGGTGGAGGAGGGGGAGACGGGATGGTGAGGAGGAGTGTCCCTTCAAGCACCTCGCCATCCGCCTCATGTTTATCCGCCTCTGGCAGCTCCTGTTCCTCCCTCTCCCCCTCATCATCATCATCATCATCCCCCCGTCTGCTCTCTCCACTTCCGCATCCCATGTGAGAGAGACGAGGAGGAGGACGAGGAGGAGGAGGAGGAGGAGGAGCATGAGTGGTAGAAGGAGGAGAAAAAAGGAGGACGAGGAGGATGGATGGGAGCAAGAGGAGGCGTAAGGCGAGGAGGAGGAGCATGAGGAGGAGGAGAAGGAGGAGGAGGAAGAGGAGAGGAGAAGGAGGAGAGGAGGACGATCATGAGGAGGGTCAGGGGGAGGATGGGGTGGAGAAGGAGGAGGAGAAAGAGAAAGGGAGGAACAACGAGCACGGAGGAGGTCCGGAAGCCACGAAGGCTCCCCGCAGGAGTCCATCGGCAGGAGCCCCCCCTCATCCCAAATGCCCCGTTGTCAGAGATCTTACAATCGCGGGGGGGTCCGAAACCGAACCAAAACCGGGTAATTATAGTGGTAGTAGTAGTAGCAGTAGTAGTAGTAGTAGTAGTAGTAGTAGTAGTAGTAATAGTAGTAGTAGTAGTAGTAGTAGTAGTAGTAGTAGTAGTGGTA